>VZRZ01011485.1:1014135-1093983 GCA_013398175.1 Climacteris rufus | reverse complement strand
TTTCTTTTCTTTTTTTTTTTTTGCTGCAGGGTTGATGCGGGATCCACAGTGGCTTTCAAAAAATTCAGATTGGGAAAGAAGCATCCAAAAGATGTACAAGAAAAAGAAAGAAAGCCAGACTAGAGACCGAGCAATTTTAACACTTAATTTGAACAAAGCCATGAGGCTCCCTTGGCTGGATGGCCTGAGCCATCCCTATCTCTAAAAACCACCACCAATTTGCTTTCATACCACTGGATCCCCTTCAATACTGCCTCAGTCGTATTTGTTAGAATAAAAAAAAAAAAAAAAAAAAAAACCAATTGAAAATGCTGTCGTCTTTTGAGTAAGATGTTGCATATTTTGCCTTTTCATTTTCCCCCCTCGACGGTAGCGCTTAGGGCCCTCACCAAACTCTCAGTAACCATGGTAACTGTATACATACCCATGCTGGCGATGGTGCTGAATGGTAAGTGGAGAAGTCCATCTGCCGTTTCACGTATTTAGCGCTGATATACCACGTGAATTTTTTTGACTTGTTGTATTAAGTTTTCTTGATGCTACATTTTTTTCTATATTGGTACGCCTGTAATTGAGTGTACGTTTTAAGCAAGCCTGGGAGGCACTGATTGGATTGAGGATATGACTTCGTGCACATCTTACTCAGATTGTTAACTCCATATTGTGTTAAATAATGCACCCTCTTTTTATCCTTTTGTTAGCTGTGATTTTAAAGCTTGAATGATTTTGTTAATTCTTGCAATGAAAAAGGCTCTTGTTCCAAGTGTTGAATGCTAGATGTTGCTTTTCCAATGGTACTTCTCTTCTAAAGGGTTATGTTGCACACTGCTAAAATTCGTTTGTCCCTTTTTTGACATTTTCTTTGTTTCCTTGTACCTTGTCTCTTTCCTTTCTACTCCACTGCATGTTCCTTCATATAATCTTTTTTTTTTTCTGTTTTGAGTATTTATTGTATCAGTGTTATCATGGAATACAAGCATGCTCTTAAGTCTTAAATTATGCAGTACCTTTTAATTTGCTTTTAATGTCTTTTTATTAAAGTTTAAATGATATGATGTTGCTTTATTGAAATGATTTGTAAGTTAAAATGGTTATGAAAGTAAATGTAATTATAAATAGTATGATTTTGTTATGCACCTGTTGCCTTCTATAAATTAAATTGCATTTTATTTTTACATGACTAATAGCAGTAATAATGCATGCCTTTAATAGTGACACGGGCCCTCCCTGTAACCCTTCCTAATGCAGTGTTCTATGTGCTTAGGTAAATAATGCCACAGCACGTGTAATGACAAATAAAAAGACCGTCAACCCTTACACGAATGGTAAGTGCATGAGCCCTCTGCTTTGGTTGACTGCCCTGCATGCCAAACGCGGGTCCTGCTCCACAGGGCGCTCCCCTGCCCTGAGGTGTCACACTCTGCACCTCCTGCCTGGCCTGGGGCTCCGTGTCCCAGACATGATGGGCTTGGGCAGCAGTTCTGTCTGCGGAGCTCGGCCGATCCACGGCCAGTGGGCAGAGCGTGGATCACTCGGACTGGAATCCCAGAGTTTAACTGCAGTGCCTTTGGTGCAGGAGAACTGCCCTGATAAGCAAGTGTTGTTCTCTCCTGGCTCTGTGCAGTGTTCATGTCGTGATGGCTGCACTAATGGGAGGAATCACTTTGGTTCAGGGGATGGAAGGAGGGAGACCAGCAGGAAGAATATGTGTCTCAGGCATGAGATCCTTTTTGGTACCAAGACACACATCTAGTCAAAGACAATTTTCTCTGTCTTTCTTCCACAATTTGTTAGAAGAAAACGGCAAACTGTTACTGGATGCTGCTTCCAGCCTTTTCTTTTCCCCATGGAAAAATCAAAATTCCAAGATATCTAAAAATAAAATTCATTCTAATACTGACCTCAATTGGTGTAATGTTGTACATTAATGATGGAAAAATAATTCATCATTATTTGAGGGGTTTGGAAACAATACTTTTTTTTTTTTTATGTTTCCTTTGGAGTGTTTGATCACATGCTTGAATTTGCATTTATTAGTTCAGAAAATTCAAACAAGTTCCTAATTCAGCCACATCAAGCAGTAACACACGAACTGAACTTAATTGCAATTACATTTTCTGTTTTACTAGACTGTGTAGTTGTTATTATTTTCTTTTCAATTTAGTTCCGTTTTTCCCATCCAGTAGAAAGCTGATGAAATGTGCACATAAAGGTTTTCAGAAGTAAATTAAACTCTTTTCCATTTTGAAATATAATGGATTCTATTTTCTGTATTTGAGGTCTCATTAGTGAGGTTTTACTAAAATCCAGGGCAAACAGTGGCTTTATTTTTTAATGAAAGGCTCATCATTTTTTTCCTAACATAGTAAAAATAAAGTACTGTGATGGTTTTCATTTGACATGTGATAATTGAGCTAGTTAAAATGATCTGGAGAAGAAGAGTCTGAAATTCCTCATGCTTTCTCAGAAACTGCTTTTTTCCTCATTTTGTATGTAAATGTGAAACTGGACAAATTATGCAGATGGGAAAATCTCCTTGGTTTTTACTTGTTTTAAAGCATCTCAGTGAATCTAGAGAGAGACACGAGGCCTGACTGGATCACAGAACAAGATTTTGTTGCAATATGGAACTAAATTAACAATGTGCTTGTGAGACTATGAACTCTGTCTGCTATATTGTAATGATAAAAGCAGTTTTTCTATAAATGATGATGCATATTTTATATTCATATTATCCTAGGGCTACAAAACTGTTCATTAGCAAATAACATGTTACATATCAGCACACCCAGTGCTGAAGGAAGGGAATGCTGGCAATAAGAGATGTGAGACTTTAAGGAATGTGGTTTTCGAGGAGGTTCATGTCTGTGCCCTGCACAGACTTAGATCATACATTATCATTTCTTAATATCCAAGACCAGGATGAGCAAAATCTGCTGTTAAGCGTTTTGTTTGTCATTTTCCATCCTGTTTCACCTGATCTGGATCTCACAGAGAGTATAAAACACCCTGTTTAGTGCACAAAAATTAGCATTGATGTCTGTGAACCCAGACACCCAGGGTGCTGCATGCAGAACATTCTTACACCTTTTGATGGATATCTACCAAGAAAACCTCTGGTTGCAATTCATAGCTTTTGTTTATTTTCATTGGTTTTGCTTTTTTTAATACCTGAAGTCCCCTAAAGTAAACACACAAGGACAATCACGTTCCTCTTGCAAAATCATTACAAGCAACAAGCGATGAAGTGCAGACGTGTAAGGTGCTTCATTTAGTTTCATCAGTGCTTATACTATCAGTCATCCTGGCATGGTATGAGTCTAGTTCTTTATCATTTTGTCAGGAATTAACCAGTGCTGTAGCTGATTATTTATTAAAGATTATTGTTGTCTAAAGTAAAGGTCTCATCTTTTCAATAAATATAAGGCCAGTTTTTTTACCAGAACATTAACATTTGTAAGACTCTTCTGATGCAGGTAGCCAGAAATATTTTGTTTGCAGATGCTTTTTTTGGTTTGCTTCAGAACCACTTACTTTTTAATAACACTCTTTATTTTTCAAAGAGTATGTTGTGACTGGCATGTTTTTGGCAGGTATTCAAAAGGTAGTTGGGGCACATGTTGTATTATATAAAAACATCAGGCATTGGTATTTATTTTAATTTAAAAACAAGATTCACTCTGTTTTGTGTTTCATTCCTGAATACAGCTGGTTGTCTGATAACAGGACTCATGTTGTTAAAGGGATTGCAGAAGTCAGTAGATTTTGAGGCAAATAAACTGGACTTCTTTCTTTTGATATATGCAGCTTCATTCAAATAAGTAGTTTGCTCTTGTATCCTAAATGGTCTTTGAAACAAGTATGCTTTCCAGTGACTTTTGACTGCCCCAAATGAGCAGTTGCTAGGAGAGCTTTTCATTGTGAGTTTTTTATCAGACAGGATGATTTTGATGGCTCACCTTGTGCTTTGGAGATACAACTGCCTTCTCCGTGCAGAGAAATACAGTGTCAGGAGTGCTACAAGTTGGCAAAAATATTTGAGACATTTTTAGATGTTCCAACCTGTCCTGTTCACAGGTGTACTTTCTTCTGATGCGATTCAGGATGCTCATCCAAGGGTTGTAGGGTACAGAGAATTATGGGCAGGTATATTCAGAGAACTGCAGCAATAAAGGAGGAACATGAAACAGAGATCAGTAAAAGGATAAGTATTTTTAAAAGTTTATACTTGCAATGCCTTGAATTTGAGCTGTCTGTTGCTCTAAATTTAGATTCAGAATGACATCTAGTGAGTATTAGCTCAGTTAAATTCCCTCCCACTCCCTTTCTCCCCACCTCGGTAGCAAACAGGAGGGAAGGAAATTGTGCCACAGGGTTCTTTCCCACCCAAGCCTTTCTCTGGCCGTGGTGGCCTCTCTGGTCTATGAGGCAAAAATAATCCCCTGGTGCTGCTGTGCCCCATTTTCTACCACAGCTTGTTACACCAGGATCATTTCCTTCCCTTCAGCACAATGGACATGTGCTTCTGTGGATGCCTGGGCTGGATGCAGGGCTGGGTCAGGCAGAAGAGTTTTTCTTTCCTTGGTTGGTTTTTAAATTTTAAGCTTTTATAGTTTCAACTTGAGGAGGAGATTAATATTGTGACAGTAAGAAAAATGCACAAAATTACACCCACAGCCGAGAATTTGCCTCCTCCAGCTGCTGCAGAAGGGTTACTTGGCAGCTGCTCGCTCGGATACATCAACTCCCATCACACTTGATTAACCCACACAGCTATGGGCCAGCACATTGTTGGCTGACAAGACAAAGTTAAGTTTAATTACTGTTATTTTCACGATGAATGAAGTATTTCCTCTATAGACTTCAAAAAGTTAGATGAGACAGCCGTCACTGGGAGAGTGGTAAGGAGCTGAAATATGAGACTGCCTTTCAGCTGTGAAGAACAATCTGTGTCTTCCAAGATTTTTTTTTTCTCTCAGACAAATTGTGGCACTGTTAGTGTAACTTAGAAGCTGAGAGATGTCTGTCAGCTGCTTTGACAGCAAAAGCTGACAGATCTGAAATTCTGTCCAATCGTTCATTTTGGGTGGTGTTGATCAGTGGTCTTCTGAGGAAATAATGTATTTGAAATATTGAATATTCCCTAACCTATAAAAAGTTAGGTTTTAATCAAAAATCTCAAAGTTTGAATGATTTTCTATCACACAAAATTTGTCTAAGAGGTATGTTATACCCTGATGTCCCTAAATATAATCCTATAGTATGTAAAATTGGAGTGTCAGGTAAAAATCCTGTGGTAGTTTCAGGGGGAAAAACATTTTAGCCCTTCTTGGTCGGGCATTTTTCAGCTGCCCTGTCTTTTAGGTACCTAGAGCAACTGCAGTCACTTCTGCAGAAAAGATGTCATGCAATGCTGCTCCTTACTCTGAATTGACTCATGAGTTGCCTTTCAAAACCACCCCTCCCCACTGTTACTGAACACTAAATTACTGGTAAATAATTACTGTGTATCAGATAGAGATAGAAGTAGCTTGAAAGGGTAGGAGTAGTTTTATTTTGTGTTGTTATTGAGATTTTGCATTGCCCTTTTTCAGTCTTATGCCTTGGAGATTTATGATTTTCCACTGTGTTTTTGTATTGCATGTTATGGCCAAGGCAGAAATAAACCTAGTGTGCCTTTAAATTCTTCTAATCTCAGCTTTTGTGATTTTGAAAAGCCTTGTTGTCAGTGTCTGGATTGTATTTTGATTCCAGCAGCAGTTATAGGTTTTATTTTAAGTACCATAGCTCTGGTGTTTAAAAGATGTTTTTTTTCAGGTTTTTTTTTTTTTTTTATTCCCATTTTCAAAAAGTGCTTCCCACTCCTCCGGTTAGAGTGTGCTTTAGGAAAACCCCTAATTATTCAGTTCCACTAGTTCAAAATAATTGTTCCCATAAGAAAAAAGAAAGAGTGTGGGTGGGGGGATGTTCTGTTGAGTTTGCAGTTGGCTGGGAGTGGATCTGCCTGTGGCTGAGCAAAACCCTGTTACTGCCACTTCACCCCAGATGAGAACATTAATGAGTTTGCAGCGTTTTCCTTGCTGTTCTCTCCCCCTTCCCCTCCAGCCTGGCTGGCTGTAACATTGCACAGGCTTTGCACAGCCCCTGTGTCTGCAACCAGCCCGGCCACTCCAGGCTTGCCTGGAAGTGCTACATCAGATGTCAGGGCACAGCAGCAATGGAGTTTGGCCAGAACACAGGTAGAGAAGATCTGTGGGTTCTGTGCTTTGATCCCGTGCCAGCGGTGGGAGGACAGCGGTGATTTAGGACGCAGGCAGTGGCTGGTTTGTGCCCCCGGCGCTCTGCAGGGTGTGAGCTCTGAGCAGGGCACGGCCGCTCGGGAGCTGTGGCAGCACCGCCACGGCTGCACCAGGGGCAGGGACAGAGTCCTGGCGTTTGACTGCAGCCCACAGAGCAGCTCCTTCATGGCACAACAGACATCTCCTTGCCGTGGCTTTGCTTTCATTTTTGCCAGGGTGGAATCCAAATGCCGCGGTTATGTGCTCTGTAACCCACGCTAACACAGGCTTATCAGAAATGTTGGTGTCCTGGCTGTTCTGATCCCTCTGGCTTGTAAGCAGAGAGCTGAAACAGTGTCTGAGAACTCATTTGGCTCTGTACTGAGGGTATAGGGCCGGCTGAACTTGTGCTGGCTGAATTCTGGAGTTGAAGGGAGTAAGTCCATGGCAACCGTGCATTTCTGCCAAGGTGGTTCACCTGGTGTTTGGCTGGTGAATGCCTTGTTTCATTACTTGTTTCCAAACTTCAGATTCTGATATTAAAGATCAGTAATCAAAGATGCCTCTAAAACTTTCATGACAATGACCTTTCTTGAAGTCATTTTATCTGTCTCTTCTATACCACAGTAGTAGTAATAATAATAATAATAATAATAATAGTTTTTGTTGTTATTATCACTAACTGAAAAAGTAACTGTTATGTTTTTGTTTGCTGCAGGCTGGAAATTAAATCCAGTTGTTGGTGCAGTTTATAGTCCAGAGTTCTATGCAGGTAAGGATTGCTGTATAATTGTTCAATTTGCCATATTTTATTTTAGTATTCTTGAAAACATGCAAAAATACAGGATATGTGTTTGGTGTGAGGTTTGGTTTTTTTTGTGTGATTCGTATTATCTACAAGTCATTTATACATTTGTGAGTCAAGATTCTATGTTACCTGGGCATACTAAACTTTATATAGAAGATATACGAGTATCTTTTTATTGGAAAGTAGATAGATAGTACAGTGTGAAATGTATTGCAATATCCCAGTCTTACATGGGATTTTATTTTATTTCATATTTCAGTACAGTCACTTTCTTCCAGTAATTATTTAGTGAGGAACAGTGGCAAAAAAATCTTATCTACAAAAACACGTATTTTTTTGTATATAAGTGTATGTAGATCCACATAGGTATAGACTATTTGCATTGATAATTTTTTATTAAGCATTTTCTTTAAATTTTATATTTAGTTTTTCAGTTTCATTTCTTTATATTTTCAATCTATATTATCACTTGAGTTTTCACTGAGACCAACTTCTGATCCTGATTAAACTTGGAGTTAGAGAGATCCAGACTTTTTCTGCTGGAGGTCAGTCATGGCTAGCACCAATTTCTAAATGTGCTTTAGCAACAGGAATGAAAATAATGTCAATATTGGAAATAACTTATTTGGACTCCAAACCCCAGTTGATTTCAGAGGAATTAGAATCCTGCCCATTAGTAGCTATCAGGAAAGCGTTTTTCATGGGTGGTAGTTAAGCATGGGAAGGGGTTGCCTGCAGAAGCTGGGAATCTCCATTCATGAAGGTATTAGAGTCTCCAGTAGACAAAGCTGCAAACTTTTGTTAGTTCGAGGGACTTCAAGAAATGAAAGTTGTTGAGAAGGACACTTACAAACAGGTATTTGTTGTTAAAAAAGCTGCCTGTAATACAATCCAGTGCCTCTACTGAGATAGATAAAAGTGTTCAATTAGGGTAAAAGTGGCACAGTGTAATAAAAATACTAACTTTTCATTCATGGAATTGCAATATTTTCTGTAGGCAGGATTTATTTCCTTTCCTGATGTATGTCTATGTTGAAAACAGGAATTTAACATTGATCTCATTTGAGTAGTTAGTGAACCAACCCTGAACCTGCATAAATTTGAAAGTCAGAGTTATTAGTCATTTTATATAAATGACTTTGTGTTAATGACAAATATAATAATATTCCCATAGTACAGTAATCAATTTTCTAATACGTATGCAGAATTAACAATCTGACTTATAATTGTCTCATGAAGTAGGGCATGAAGAGTTCACATAGTTTGTAAATTAAAATCAATATTTTCAATCTCTCCTGAAGGTAATTTTCCTAATTTACTGGACTTTTCCCTAACATTTATTTTGTCTTTTAATTATAAAATGGCAGGTTATTGATTTTTTTGTATAACCTCCTAAAGTCCCAAGTGCATTTTTATTGCCAACACTAGGGAGGTGTTTGCCCTTCTTAATGAGAATCTTTAATTACCATTAGAAGAGTATTAATTTAATTTTATGAATTATGACATGAATTCCACCTCACCTATGCATAAAGTTCTATCAAGATACTTCATTTATTTCAGATTTTTGTTTCAGTTTATACATGCCAGCAATTTTGTTTGTGTTTTGTTGTTTTTTTAATGCGTGTCAAATGCATATTCTTTATATTGACTAAAAGATGATATTTTCTCACGTTTAAACATTTAAACTTACTTTTAAGCAACTTAGTTAAAATTGTGCAGATCTGCTGAAGTTGTTAGAAAATGAAACAGTAAAACTGCAATTCTTGCATGTTGGAATAGGACACTGTGACTTTTGGGTTCCTTCCGTCACCTTTTTAGAGAACAAGCAAATGAATTTTTGAAGATTATAAAATTAAAAATGTGATTTTTAAGACAGTCAGAGTTCTAGTTATTTGGTTTAATTATTGTCTCCAGCACTGTCAAGATAAAACCAGGCCAACTTTTTCACAGTCAGTGCGAGAAGTTCCTTTAGCTCCTAATAAATGATGAAAAATTTGGCCACTTCTGAAATAAAGATGATACATTTACAGAGAAACTGTTGATTTAAAGTACCTTTAATCTTCATAAATAAGTGAAAACCAGGCGGCTATACAAAGCTGTCAGGATGGCACTGATGAATGGCAAATCCCCCCATTCCTCAATTGCCGGCGGACACGCAGCCGCGAGGCTTCCCCGTATTGTACATCAAATCTGCCACCTCATTCCTGTGATTAAATATTCCATCAGCGCGGGCTGCAGGGCGGTAAAGCTTAACAAGATTCATAAGATGCACCACTTGAATACACATAACTCACTTCCTTGGATGGAGAGCGCCCCGCATGCACGGGAAAATTAGAATGGAGTTAAATTACTCCATAAGACAAGATCAATAGAGAAGGGAGACGATCCCCTAATGCAATGCAAATCTAAGATATAGTTATGTCCTGACAACTTGAAGCAGACAATTAAAGTCAAATAGGGAGGAACACAATGTAAATCAACCCTAAAACCTTGAGGATAATGGTAAACAGTAGCACCAGTGACATGATTGTTATAGCTCAGGGTTTTTTTCTGAGTGTACACTTCTGTGAAGAAAAACCTTTATTGAGGAAAGGCGTGACAGCTAAAAATGGAGACTACGAGATACGCAGCAGATGCACAACAGACGCTATGATAGTAAAGTATTACTTGGGCACTGCAAAATACTATATATTTACAAACACTAGAGATTTTTCTTCCTGGGTAGCCTTTCTGAGGCTGCTTTTGTGACTGTGAAATGCTCATGCTGCAGAAAATTCCAATGCTCCAGAAATGTGGCTCTGAAGCTGTGGTGGTGTTGTTATGGATTTCCAGTGGCTCGTTTGTGAAGAGCCCTTGGGAGACTCCTGCTGCACTTCCAAGGCCTAGCAAGGCTCCCTGATGGCACCCAGCTCCTGCTCTTCCCACCCTTCTCCTGGGAAGTCCTAAAATGATATTTCAGAGAAAACTAAAGGACAGTGAGTTTTTTTTCAAAGGGATCATCTCCAGCTTTTCACAGAATTGCATTTTTCTGTTCATGATAATGGATGGGAAATATTTAAAAAAATTGACTTATGTCCACACATCCTCCCTCTAGTAAATAAAAGCATATTTAAGGGGGGGTTCCTCTTTATGAAAAATAAATACTTAATGAAGTTATGATTTCCATTTCTTATCTTTTCCAGTAATTTATCAAGTTCTTAGGCAGGCCCTACTAAAGAAATTTGTAAGAAGCACTCTGATTCATCCCACAAAGTCTTTATGGAAACTGGGATAATTTTTTCATCTACTTGTTTATACATCTGGTTTTAAATACATCCCATAGTGACCCATAGTTTTGCAATATTATACTGGAATCTGTTCCCTTCCGCCGTACACTAATTCATGGCTGGGAAAATACAGATTTGCAGCTGGGTTTCTTTACTAGGTGTACTCTGGTACTTTCATTGTTTCTGTGGCTTGTTATAATATCATTTTCACCTGCTTATTTTTATATAGTGTATATTTTATCTGCAATACCGAGCCTTTCTTTCTGCCTCAGGCAGTCTGACAGCCAAGTTCCATGTTGTTCCTCTCAGCTATTGCAGATCTTTTTGGTTTTTTCTTTTGGATTTTGGAATGATGAATTTTTGAGCAAGCTCTTGCGCTCTCCTTATTGAAATATAGAATATTGTTGCACCTGTGTTACTACAGTACAGCAGTCCTTTAAAGCACGTAGCTTGAGACACAGTAAGGCCATTTTAGGGGACTTTGTCATTCCTGGCAGAAAATGTATTTGTAATACCTGTTGGAGAGTCTCATTTTTGGCAGTTCCTCTGTGCAAGCTGGGGGAAAAGAAGTTACAGAAATTACCTGGAAACCTAGTGAATACTCTTTCAAAGAACAGGTGAATTCACAGTGATGCACATGAGAAAATATTCTTGCCTGGTCACAACCAACAAACAGTATTTCAGAAATTTCAAAATTTAAGTTGACAGTTAAGAAAGAAAGACTGAAGACTAGAGATGAAGAACCATTAGAGCATGTGATGGAGCACAGCTCAGTGGAAAGTAGAAGATCCCATCCTCTTTTTACTTAAGGAACTGTTATTTTTCCGGAATAGTCATGGAGTTCCAGGAGTTTCAGGAAGCAGTTTCAAGTCTTCCCAGTAGCTGACCAGTATTCACTTCATAAATAGTCTTAACCCAGTGAAGACTATTATAAGCACCCAGTTTCTTGGGCAGTTAGTATTGGCAAAATTTTGCCCATCAGTTAAAATGAAAGAGAGGTGAAGAGGTTGTGCTTTTTAAGCTATTTTATATGCCCTCAGTAGACAGGGAAGTTTTAGATGCCTGGGGCATTTTGGCATGTGTGGATTTGGAAGTCAGCAATCAGATTTTGTAACAAACTTCCTTTCAAAAGTTTGTTCAAATCTTTGAAATGTAATATAATATTTTATATATATATATATATATGTGTGTGTGTAAGAAATAAAGAAATACCATAGCAATATATATAAAAACATGCACTTAAGTAAGAGGAATCCAGGGGAAGAGGAAGAGAGGATTCCTGTACACTTGCTAATACTAATTCTCTTTGTTCATGTCTTAAAGCATCTATTTCTGGAGTATAAGAGCACCTGGGATTCATTTCATCTTTCTAGTGTTTCTCTTTGAATTTAAATGAGTCTTGCATAAGCTCAGCAAATACCCTAGAAACACTTCTCAGTGAAGATGTTTGGAGTTTGTGAAGCTGAATTATATTCTTGCACAGCAATTCTAATCCTGGGGTAAAAGTTCACTGTACCATATCTCCAAAGCATAACTTCGATAAAGTCTGTCTGTCCCTGCATAGATTTACTCATTTTACAATTTGATTATATACATTTAGATTTAAACTTTCCTATTGACAAAGCAGATTGTCCTAAATATGTTTTCAGTAGTGTTAAATAAGCAGCTTTCTAACTACTGTTAAATTAAATAATTAGTGTTTAATATTGCACCTGTTATATAGATGCTTCTTCTCAAAGCATAAAACAAAGCTGTGCCTGTTGTTTCAAAAATCATAATATTAAAAGTACCATCATACCAATGACAACATCCTGGTTAGATTAACAGCACTGATGACAGCTAATGCATTTCTAAAACTCTGTGGAGCTTTTAGAAGCCATTATAGAGGAAATACGGGTTTATGAAAGATGAATAAAGCCAGGAGAAAAATGGAATTCCGCATCTGTACTAGCTATTTGCTTAAAAAAAAAAAAAAAAAAAAAAAAATCCAGAATTAATTATGCCTTATAATTATAAATAGTTTTTCATCAAAATGTATACCCTCATGGAAACTAAACAAGGATTATTCAAAGATAATGCCAATGACTTATTTTTTTAAATATTAATTTAGTCCATTGGTTATGCATTTAAATCTGGAGCAAGATTAAGCTACCTATATTGATCACTGTATAAAAGTCCACACATTTTAAAGAGAACATCACAGATACTGTCAGTATTACCCATTTAAAGGTGTTTCTTTTGGATGTATATTTAATCACACAGTATATACACTTAGGCTTTCATACCATTCTTATGTGATCTCTAAAAGAAATTCCATAGATTTGATTATTTATTAGTAAATCTTGAACTGTGGATACAGCTTTATGCCATAAGATAGGAAATGGTCAAGAAGAGAGTTTTTGTTTCTTCAGTATAAAAATTTGTGAATTTTGCCCCCAGCCCAGTATGGGGTAATCATTTGATACAGGATTATGATGAATTTGGGCACAAACAGCATCTGGAAAAACAGAAAATCTGTATTTGCTGAAAGTTGGAGTTCTTTCAAAATGAGAAGGGAGGGATTTGGGGATTGGTATTTGGTTCTGTTTGCTTGATGGTAAAATCTTGCTAGGAGATGTAGGTCTTCATCTGCTGACCCGATTTCTAGGTTTCTCCTAATTTCACACAGTAGGAGCTTTGCCTTTCTTCTTTAAATATTACTGTAATTAAAAAAAAAAGCCTTCTGATCAAGCAAGAGCTGCATTCTTTGTCATTGCATTGTTTCTAACTTTTTGTACATTTGTTCAGATGTTTTTATTATGGCTATAATTGACAAATTTTAAAGGGTTAAGAGAAGTTAACTACTGTGCTTTGCTCACAAAGAGAACCTTTTGAGGAAAAATTATGCTTGGACTTCTCTTATTTAAATGTCATTCTGGTGCTTAGTGCAATTGTGTTCTATGGCCTCCTAATTAGTGACAGACCAAACATAAATTAGATAAATAAGGTGACAGCCTCTCCAGACTGTGTATGGTGTAGGTTTAGGGGCTGGGTATAAATCCAGCTATTCTGGAGCTCCTACTGCTGTCTCATCAACTACTGACAACACAGGTGAGCCTGGGTGGGCACTGCTTGGACCTGAGCTCAAGGCTGCAAGATGCATTTTTAGAATAAAATTGGGACTATAATCCAAGTACCAGACATGGATATATGTAAAAAAAAATCTTTCAGAGGAGAGTTTAAGACAAACTACAAGGTCATCACTAAAACCTTTGTTTGCTCAGAACTGGATGGGATATTTGCAATGCTAGATAAGTTAATAGCAGTTATGCAGAGGAATAAATTCCTCTGATTAGAAGAATAACAAAGTTAGGAAGATCCATGCGTTAGGATGGACAGTCAGGCAGACAAACTATTCTGAAATGTAAAGTAATAAAGTAATGTATGAAATGTAAAGTTAATACAGTTAAGTGGAATGGAAAACAACTCTGCTCTGTGTTAAACCTTGATTACATCTGTAAATTAATGCTAAAGCGGTTTAAAATTATGGTTAATTGCATTCCAAACATATTGCTAATGTTTTCTCTTCCATCTTATGCATTTTTTCCCCATTTTGGGCATTGGATGGAAGGATTCCCAATACGCATTGTAATTGCATTTCATAATACTTATTGAGAGTAAATTTCAAAATACAGAGTTTTCATTCATTTAGTCCTTATGGAGGTAGCTGAGATGGGGCAGTGCTTTACCAGCTTTACAAGCTCTGTTGGTTTGGTGCTTTCAGATTTTCTTTGGAAATCTCCAAGCATAGAATTGCTTCTAGTAACAGTGAGTGCTCTGGAAAGTTTGGAAACATTGCATTACCATTATTGTAATGGTTTTTCATGCTCCTGAAATTCTGGAATCTGTCTGGACTAGGAAAGAAATAGACTAGCTAAAGCCAGGATTATGCACGATGATTCAATTTTAGTCTTTTGTATTCTCACCTTGTCATTCAGAATAGAAGTTTATTTATAAATTATAACCAGCATTCACTGGTGCAAGCAAAGAGAACTGAGGGATTAGTAATTTGCATCTCTGCATCTAATTGCATTAGATTTGCATCTCTGTCTTATAGATTTACTGAAATAGGTAATTTACACAGAAAATGGTGTCTTGACACAATCTGAGAGGATAAAGCATAAACACATTCACTTGTAATCCCTCCAGGGCCATGTTGAAACTGTAGTGTTTGTGTTTGGGCAGAAAGGCTCCAGGTTCATTTATTCTGTGATTCTCTTCCTATTGCAATCTTTATTCAACAGGCAGATGTATGAATGCAACCCATTTTAGTTATAAGCTCAACATAAGTGTATTTTTTCTATTCTCAAGTATGGTATTTCAAGAACAGTATAATACCAGCTCTGAGTTTGCTTCAGAAGTTTATACTGCAGAATTTGTCTCACATTTGTTTATCAAAGTTACCAATGAACCAAGAATAAACATTGTTTACCTGCCTACCTATTATGTCTGCTAGGAGGACCTAGAAAGATTAGGAATAAAGATTTGAATTTTCAGAGATCCTGAACAACTTCAGTGGGACACATGTCCCAGTGTACAATAATGGCAATGAGTATCACAGAATATCAGGTAACATGCACTTGAAGATATAGAGATGAATTTTACACTAGACATATTTTTTAGGAAAGTTACAGTTATGGGCAATCCTGATGGCACCTCTGCAATTTTTTTTTCATGACTACTTTCTGCATGCCTAGATTTTAGACTTTTCTGGTGACAGTATGTGGGTAAAGATTTACATTTGGATGCCAATGACAAGACTTCACTAACAAGCACAGCTAAACTCTCTTAGCATGGTGCATATTTTGGTACAAGCACCAGTAGAGTTTGTGCAACTGAGTAGTTTCATTTTAGTTACCAGACAAGGAATGTCTGTGGCTGATTAATTATTTTTAGATTGTATATGGAAAGGGCAGTTTATTGCAAATGCTTTATTCTGTGAATGGAAAGATTACATAAATTGTTCCTGCAATGCAGCCTGTCTATGGGAAGGTTGGCCGGCTAATTAAAATAGAAATGAGTCAGTCACACAGCTTGTTTCTGAGCTGGCATTGCTGTGCCACACACCACCAGCACCATGGCACAGCCAAAATTTGCCAGTAAAGTTGCCAAGCTATTCCTCTCAAATCAATGTTTCATCTTTTCGTGGGTGAATCTCTAAAGAAGCTTATGGGGTGAGGAAGGAGAAGGATGCTGGTGTGGGAGGAGGCCTGAGCAGCATTTGCTCCTTCCCAGCTCCTGTGCTATCCACGGGCTCTTTCCCTGTCCAGGGCACCCCAGGTGGGTCAGTGGTGTGTGGTACCTCAGGCACTGCAGAAGGAGAAATCCCTGGTACTCTGGGAAGAGTTACACATACATTGCAGAGGGAAGAGGTGAGGGAGAAGGGGAATTAGGGGAATTAGCATTTACCAGAGCTGCAGACTTTGTTGCTTGTCTGATTCTTACTTGCATGATATTGACACCTTCCAATCCCAGTATGTGACAGCATCCCGAACACTGCACAGGAATTACAGGGGGGAAGGTTTCCCAAAAGCTGGGCAATGATATGTCCAGCAAAGAATAACTGGAAGGGTGGCTCACAAATGATGTTTGCATTGCTGTTCCCTAAGTCATTGCTTCAGTTCATTGACTGTTTTGGTGACACTCTGAGAGGTGATAATAAAGAAACCTGCACTATGCTTAGAAAAGTGATAAAAAGAAAAATTAACATCTTAAATAGTTTTTTTTGTATAGAGAAATCCCAGGAAACATCTTTGAGACACATACCTTAACCGCTGATTTTTTGGATGTGTTCTTTTCCCCCCTCTGTTTTTAGCAATGTGTGTGAGGTTATATGTGAGTCAGGGCCATAGTTGGTAAGTGTATGTATAGAGCACATATTCTCATTACCTGTAGCAAGTACACACTGGCTATTCAATAATTGAATGTATCTTGGGTTTGCTGTCAGAAAGCAATAGAGAAATGGGTTTGGACTTAGAGAAATCACCTTTAGGCATCAACTACTTTACATTCTCCTCCCTACCGTCTTGTTTAAGTGAAACTGTATATAAACTTTGGTGGGATTAAACATAGGTTTTGTTTGTATTCCTAACTTATTTTAAGAAAGGAGGTGTGTGGTTTGAGGTTATGCTATTTTATTCCTTGCTAATAATGGATGAAACAATTCAGTGTATCAACACAACCATCCATAAGTGGCTGTGTTAAAATCTGAAGGATATTATTCCATTTATAGAGATCCCAAATAACTGAAGGCCCTCACGGAGCACTTTTTTTTTTTTTTTTGAATTAACAGCATATTTAAAAGCATACTAACTCTGTGTGGTTTGACTATTGATAGATAATGAAAGGCTAAGAGAGCACTTAACTACTATTATGTATTCAACATAGAGGCTATGGAGGCTCTCTTTAAATTCTCTAGTCAGAAGGGACAATAGAAGCTAACATACACTATTATTGTATAGCAGTAGCCCTTTATTAAGTGTTTCTGATCCATTTCTGTGACACATTTTGAGATAATGCATAGTTGAACAATATTTCAGACCAGAACAAAGATAATGCTATTTCTGTCTGAAAATGCCAATACTAAATTACACTTTTAGTGCAGCAAATCAAGAGCAGACGTGGATTGCTTATGAGGATCTTTGATACACTTGTAAATCTACTGATTTGTTCATGAGAGATTCAGTTTTACAGTTTTCTTTATCCATTGTACACTGAAGTGTATAGGAATAATAGTTATTGCAAAAGGTACAAAGGAAAAGAATGATCAGAACTAACCCAGAGAGAAGACTAGGCTGCATAGCATGCAGCTGGATTAGGAGGAAAAAGAAAAAAAAAAGAAAAAATATTCACTGAATTTAATAAAGAATGTATTTTTTAGTATTAGATTAGGCTCTTCAAGTAACAGGTTATAATAACATAAGCAAAATGGAATACAAATGGTTTTAGTTTTTATTCACTTTCTCCTGTGGCCTTGTTTGGACTTTTTGTTTGTAAACAGTATTATAGAATGTATAAACTGGTACTTAGTTGTGAGTAACAGTAAGAAGCTCCTTTTGGTAACACAATAGGAAAAATAGGTATAAAGAGCAGCTGCTTTACCTGGAAAGCAGAGAGTGCAGTGGATTCAAGTATTGTAATAGTCACCAGATCTCCTTGTGTGTAGTAAGTTACTTAGTTCCTGTACTACCAACACTCATTTTAGCTACCTGTGCACTAACCCCCATGTAGACCAGCCCTGATCTTGAGTTGATTAATTCCTGCCACTGAAAATGCTTCTGTCATTTCCCTCATTTTAAAGGCAGCAGTTGGATGCTGCAGAGAGCTCAGCACCACTGTCACTTATGAAGCTGTGGTTCTTCAGGATTCCTGGAGTGAGAGGAGGAAATCAGTTCTTTCCGTGTGTCTCACTTTGTTATGTGCCTGGGCAAACCCCCAATGCCCTCTGCTTTTTTGTAATTCCCCTGAAAGTTCTTGGGGAATAAGGAACAGCATTGCAAACTGGAAATTTTGGTTGATGAGCCAAGGTACTAAAGCCATATTAATGGTGAGTGGTGCATTGTAGGCTCAGGTTCTCTGTGGTGGTATAGAAACTCTCATCCATTGGTAGTAAAGGTTTCTAGAAGTTTCATCTGCTGCCTCTGACAGGGGAGAGCTGTGCCCATAACTGAGGCCTGGCACCACTGTTAATTTTACATCAGCAGCATGATTTTAGCTATGATTTGTATTTTTTTTCTGCTGGAAATGTTATTTTAGTTTGTATTTCCACAAACAAGACCAAGAGAGATCCCAACTAATTGTGTAAATTATTTTAAACTAATTCAGATCTTTACTTTTAATCTGTCTGTGGTGCTGGCTACAGAGTGGTTCCACTTAAAAGCTATTTTTAACAGAAGGGCTTTAAAAATCCTTGATAATTTACCGGCAAATTCACATGTTATTGATCCTGAGTGCTACTTCTTGGCTCTCTGAGTATGTCAGAAATACACTGAATTTTTAGCTGTGTATAACATGAGGCACTGAGTAGTCTATGCAGTACCATGAGTACACTGGTGTTTCTGTAGATTAGTTTATATGTATCATGTAAATAACTGTACACAAAAACTTATTTTTGAAAGTATGAAAAAATTAGGAAAATGCGTTTAGTCAGATGTCTTGAAACCACTGGGAACTGAATTTTAAGTATTCTAAAAATATTAATGACTGCACATCATTTTTTTCACAGCTCTGAATATTTTTTGAGTAATTATTTCTCAAAATAACTGTAGTACTTCAGCAAAGGACCTAATCAAACAGTACATTCTTAATCATGGGCTGGAGGAGAAAACAGTGGAGGGAGAGAAGGATGAGTGGGAATAGTCTTTGATCTTGGGAAGTCTGGGTTTGTCTGTGCTGCCAGGGCTGGACTCAGGCTGGTCCCCTCAGTGGCCCTGCTGCCACTGCTCCCTCTGAACTTTATATTCAAATCCTCTTCCTTAAAAAAACCCACTTTTATTCCATCACACTAGCATTTAGTATTCTGGAGGAAAAATACTTTTTTTCTCCATAAGGGAATTTATAGATTATTTCTGTGTTCTGAGGTTTATTCAAGATCTTATTGTAAATAATTCAGTCTTCCCTCAGTTGTATTAATTGCAATTTAAATATTTTTAATACCAAAATTAGATGCAGCAGAAATAATCTTTTCTTACTAAAGTAGATTAAAAAGTTCAATATTTTTTCTAACAAAATCTAATAATAATGTTTTAGTTATCAGTATTAATTTTATGTACAAATTCAAAGGCAGATTGTCAAAATATAATTAGAAGGCTCTATGCAAGAAATTAAATACACTCTAGTAGCACAGATGAAAAAAGCATCTGTTTTGAAGTACTTTAATTAGAAATTAGAAGACTAAGTAGGGAAAATTAGATTTGTATGAGATGAAATCAGAAAAAATGTAAGAATCTTTACTGCAAAGAATAGGAAAATACCTATGGAGCATGGAGGAAGCCAAGTGTCATCTAGGATTTATAGTGAATAATGTAAATAAAATGTAATCTTTAATTTCTAAGTCTTTTTCTCTATATGTTTTCTAGAAATACTTGAAGTCATTATAGTTATATTATTCTTAAAACCTAACGAAAATTACTGATTTTCCTAATGTGTTTCTCTCACCTGGATGAATGCCTCTGGGTCGCCAGCTCACTTTCACTTTCAGGCTTCTGCCATAGCACGAGTTTTGGAGCATCTGTGGTGTTAAATTCATCCATATTCCAATGAACACATTCCTGGTGTCAAATGTATGTGTCGATAGGGCCTGTTTATTTGCTAACCTGAAAATGTGCTTGCAATTAGGATCTCAATAGGTACATGTTCATTTGACAGCCTCCACCTGTGGATTTTTTAGAAGGCTGAGAGAGATATCCATATAGTCAATTATGTGTTTGTCTTATAGTAAGGGGGGGGGGAATAATAGCTTTTTTTTATGTTTTATCTTTTATATTATTAGTGGATGGCTGGAAAAAAGGAAGCATCTCTAAATCCTGTTAGTTAAGGGTATGTTACTGTCTGGGAGGGTTAGAAGCATACTAATTAATGAGATTTCCAGTGGTCACAGTCCAAGTTAAATTGCATAAATTACTAGAATTATTTTATCACTCTTCAGTATTTCCAGTGTTTCTGCTTCAAGTGACAGCTACAAGCAACAAAGAACTGGTTAATAGCAGAATTTATTTTTTTTAAATATTTTCTGAAAGAACTGTGCCTGGGTGAATGCAAGTTGAGAATTGCTCCTGTCATACTGTGGAAAACATGCCTCCCATTTGTAGTTAAACTTGTCCTTCCAAAGGCGTTGGACTCAACTTAGTGCAATTCCGTTGTATGTCAATGCACAGTGTCGAAAGTTTCACAAATCTCCATATAAATTTGATGGTTTTGCATTGTGTAAGTCACAAATTCTGACAGCTTGAAGTATGCCAGTATATGTGTATATGTAATTCTGTGTGTGTATATACAGATACATGCATGTATAGCTGCAAAACCAGATGTGTCATATCCCACTTTCCCTGGTGGACTGTATTCCAGAAGTGCAGAATTTTTTTCCTACTGTGAAAGTACAGTTGTTTCTACCACTGATCAATGTTCAATCTGTATTCAGCTAAGACTGCTAAAATATCATTTTAAGAAAAACTAAGGTGTTTTATTTAAGTTCATCTTTCAAATGAAAAAAAAGGAAGTAACCTTAAACTTGTGTCATTTGTTCAAAACGATCATTGTGAAAATGTTGGTTTAAATTGATATTGTCATTGCTTTTACTTTTCCTTCCTTTGAAAAAAAAAATCTTTAATTTGGTTTTGTTCTTCATCCTGAACTCAGCTTATTTACTGGAAAGTAGCTTATATTTATGTGTTTCTCTGAGCTAAAAACACTGAACTCTTCCGATGTGTTAGTGATCACTTGCACCAGTGGTGATGGAAGTGAGGGAACCGAGGTCATCCCTGACCTGACATCTGTCCTGGGAATACTGCTCTGATCTCGTGCTGTGTTGGCTGGAGGAGCCTCATTCCACGGAGCTGAGNTGGGAGAAGCAGGGTGAGAGGCAGAGAGAGCAGCTGGGCAGTGCTGGGGCACCCCATTCCCCACGGGGTAATGGCAGCAGTGTTTTGGGGTATGTCTGTGTTTTGCTTTTTCCAATGTCAAATTGTGTTTGTTTGGGCTCTTTCTGCTCTGAAGTCAAAGGACAAAAAGTGCCCCTGGTTCACTGCACTGCTCAGGTTGTGACTTTATTTCTGTTTTGAGATGAAAACTGAGGTTTAGTTCAAGTGTTCCAAAACCAGATACCACTCTCTCTCTCTTTCTTGTAGGCAGGGTGCTGCTGTGCCAGGCAAACCAGGAGGGATCTCCCGTGTACAGTGCCCCCAGTTCACTAGTATACACATCCACAAGTAAGCTAGTGTTATGGCTCGTTTTTTGTTCTGTTTTGTGACAAAAGCACATTATTGTGAATTAAGCCCCCTAAAAATGTAAACTTTCCTGACAGCTCTTGTTAAGGTAAATGTGGTATTTATAAACATATGTAAGTAATGTCAACAGACAATTCAGTGTTTTCAGTTGCATCTTTATCCTCAAAGTATATTTTATTTAAAAAAAATTACCTATATTGCAATGTTGTACAGCAATGGTCAAAATTCTACGCTTACAGTGATGGCTTTTGGAATCCAGTACTGTTGCGTGCTCTGCATTTTGTGTAGAAGATGTTGTGCTTCTTCTTCTATCCTGCTCACAACTGTGATTGAATACACAAAGTCTTTTATCATGCCACCATTTGATTGTGTCAGGAAGCAAATAGATAAAAAGTCTTTTTTTACAAAAGGAACAGTCTGTATGCAAGTGGGTATTTTGAGTTACAAAAAGCTGCCCTAATAAAAACAGCAAAGACAAACTGAAATGATGGATGCCTCCATCAGCCATTTTTCTGTACAAAACTTTGGAGTAGAGATGTGTCCTCTGAAATTCTGAGCAGAAACATCTTCTGAGAGTGTTTTAGATTGTACTGGTGGTACCAGTGATGCCTATTGTGGCATCTAGAAGAATGAGAAGCCTGGACCTGAATGCAGGAGCAGTAATTGCTGCTTGCAGCAGCCTGGCTCTGTGTTCTTAGCAGTTCTCTGTAAAGAAAATACTTTACATGGTCTGATTTAACAGCATTGTCAGATATGGTCTTTATGAAGATTGTATTCAATCTAGAATGCAATTCTACTCAATTAGAATTTATCTAGACTACTAAAATAATAATTTTTTTTTAATTAAAATGAGAACGAGGAAAAAGGGTTCCATAGTGATCATCACTACAGTGATGCAATTCTCATATGTCAAATGCTATCCATGTCATCCCTAGAGCTGCTGCTTTTCCAGGATACATATGGGATTCACTTTCAAATCAAGAGTCTAGGGTCTACAACTGCATACGGAACTAACAAAATGTTTTAAATGTAAATTAAATTCTCAGTTAATTCTGCATTTGCTTCCAGGTGCTCCAAGAATATTTTGTAATATGTCACCTTTCCCTAGCAGTGAGTTTTTATATTCCTTGTAGTAACACAGAGATGAAATACTCTTTAAATTAATGCTCCCATTTGGAGATTTTTAGTGCACTCCTCCTTTTTGACCAAAATACCAGTATTTAACTGAAATTCTTTTACTAGAAAATGATCCAAACATTTCACCCATTTCACTATTAGGGAGCTTCTTTTGGAGGAGAGGGGGCAGCGTTTGTTATAATTTTCTGAAAATTGTTCTTCTTTGAAAGCTTTCCATAAGTTTACTCTGTGGCTTCTATTCCCTCACTGAGTTGTACCCTAGGAATTTTATTTCTGGGATTGCTGTTTCCATCATATATTTCCACCAATACTGAATCCCTAAAGAGTCACTGTGAGCCAGCTGAGCTCTGGACTTCACTGTTTCCATTATGTCTCCTGAGTCAATCCCTTTGAAAAACCTTATTTTGCAGCAGTGCTCCTTGAATAATGATATCCTAACAAACACCTGTTTGTTTTCAATTATGCCAAATACATAAATAAACAGATTTTGCCTATCTGCCTCCCACTGGGCAATGTGTAATACACAGTTTCATAACAGAGATTGCTAGTAGCCCTTGCAGTAGAAATTATTATACTTTTGTTAAATCTGTGTGTCTGCAAGTCATGTTTTCTCTTTTGTTATGTATAGAATTTCATCTTGCCAAAATGCAGCTTCCCCTACAGGGTCACAGCTCCTAATAACATAAAATCACTACAATTACTAATTATTGTAATTAGGCTTTTTATTTCTCCTTATAACAAAATCTTTCAATAAAGATGTAAAATACTTTAATTGTTATAGGAAATTCCACTAGAAGTGAATAGAAATGAAGGTTGACTTTCGTCTCATTTCTTTTATTAGTTTAAAGATCTTCTATATTCCATTTTTATGCACATTTGTAATATTGAAATTATAACTGATAAGTCAACATTAGTGTCTAGGAGATGAATACTTGTACTGTTATCATTCCATGTAGACAACAGTATTGCAACCTTCACTTTTGAAAAATTTGTTAATCTTTTATTCTGTTGCTGCTGATATTGTAGTTGTGTGATTTTGGAACCACTTACAATGTAAGAATTAAGATGTTTTAAGATTGTAATTGTTTTAAAAGGAGGGAAAGAGTCTGCTGAGATTTTTTAAAGCCATCTAAGGTGTTTGAAGTTCAATAAATGCTAATGGCATTTAGGAATTTTCAGATATTTGGAAGTGGATAGTCCCCATTTTTCAAAGTGTTGTCTAACTTGACTGTTCATCTTTTGCTCTCCAGTTTATAAGGCATGAAGGACTGAAACATGGTTGTAAGATGTATTTTTCTTACTTTTGCTAGCTTGATTTCTCACTGAACTTTCTGGTTTGTAGTTGTACTGGTCACTGGTAGCCTTTGATAACTCTGAACACTTTTACCTATTGGCTCTTCCGAAAGCAAACTGCAATCTTTGGAGCTACTCTTTCCCTTCTGCTATTTTCTTTCTCCAGGATATATTTCATGTATGACACTGTACATTTCCCAGTACAATGATTAGTTACACCTGTGAATATGTCAAGAGATGGAAACATGGCTCTGCTTCCTTCCATCACTTCTGGCCCTTCGCATAATACAGAAAGAAATGAGCTGTTTCTTCTGCAAGCAGTGGAACAAATCAGTAGCAATAGTCTCTCATGCCTCATCTGTTTTCTTATGCTGAAGCAGAAGATGGGACCTGGATCAGTTTTTCATTTGCACATCTATTCTTGGAATAGATAATTTGTTATGTAGAAAGCAGAGTTTCAGCATGCCAGTGTGTTCCCATCCCTGGGTGGGACAGCTTCTGTACTTCCTGAGACAACCACAGCCAGAAAACTCATGGCAGGAAACCTTGGCTGCTGTATATTCCCATAGTATTGGCATTTCCAGGGCACAACTGATACAACAGATTACAGCTAAATCCCTTCATCGTTACCTTAATGGAGAATGTAGACAAGTATTGAAAGGAGTTATATCCAGCAAGGAATGATTGGAGTTCACCAAATCCCAGTAAGTGTTCACTGGAAGCTTCCTGGAGGCCCAGGATATCTCACCGAAACTTAGTAAATAAAACAGTTTGGCTGCACGTAACTTACAGTCTCTTTTTGCCCTCACTTCTTTAGAATAGTTGCTTCCACAGGAAATTTTAAAATCCTGAAGAAATTTGTATCTACCATAAGAAATATATCAAGAATAATTTTGGAACTTTTCCAAATTGAAGCCACACATGAGTAGGATCCATGAGAACATAAAGACCCTGCTGGACAAAAGGAATGTTCAAAAGAAGAAAAAAGTTCTGTCCCTGAATGTCTGTATCACTGTTCTGCCAAGGACAGTAACGTAGCTGGGTATGTATGGCTCGAAAAAAGGCAAAAATACAAATCTGAATTTACGCAAGAAATTCTAAAACTGCTTTGTGCCTATTTCTCCCATTTTTTTGTAGAAGTGCCTGAAAATGTGAACGAAGTAGAAGCTCATAAGAGCCAAAGCATGGGGACAAAGGAAGACATTAAGTTGCAGAATTGTAGAGTAATTCAGGTTGGAAGGACCAGGTTGCACCAGGGCACCTCTAAGGATGGAGATTGCACAACCTTCCTGGCTCCAATGGTTGAATGTCCTGACCACTCCTCTTGCAAGTCATGTTTGCCGTCTCTTGTCCTCCCAGCGTGTGCCTGTGTGAGGAGCCTGGTTCTGTTCTCCAGGTGACCTCCCTGTCCTTTCTGGCAGGGCATGGAACAGGAGCAATCCCTGCACTCTGGACTTGCTCCCAGTGCTCCTGGGCTCACCAAACCTCTCACTGGTGTAACCCTCTGGCTGTGCATCCCATTCCTCAGGAGTGTCCAGTTGTGCCTACCCAGGCCCCATGGAGTGCAATGG
Source organism: Climacteris rufus (assembly GCA_013398175.1). Taxonomy (NCBI): domain Eukaryota; kingdom Metazoa; phylum Chordata; class Aves; order Passeriformes; family Climacteridae; genus Climacteris; species Climacteris rufus. The sequence continues at coordinate 1,068,648 of VZRZ01011485.1, read as the reverse complement.
GAGGGAGAGGGAATTTAGAATTCAAAGGGAAGTTCAAAGGCAGCTAAATATTTTTTACCCTCTCAATCAGAACTTTGATCTTTGAAACTTTTAGACTTGCTAGCTTTTAGGCTGCTAGCTGTATGCAAGCAGATACTTGAGTTCCTGAGTGTGTAGCTCCTAGTGGATTTTTCTGAGCACATATTAAAGGGACAGTTCACTGTTAGTTACATGAGTAGCTAACATATATGGTAAAAGATTTTAAGTTTCTATATGCCTTTGTTCAGAACGATGTGCAGATGAACACCTCTATTTCCCACATGTTTAGAATGCCCATAAAAGAGAATTTTGCTTTGACTTCAATGAGTACATTTTAAACTGAAGTAAATTTTGGCTTAGATTTCCTAACTGTTAGAGTTGTTTCATCTTCAGTAAGCCTGCTTATCAGCTCCAAAATAAATCTTTCATACTGCAATCAAGTGATAGAATTAAAAGAAGAAAAATATGAAAATGCAGAAATCCAATATTAATTCATTTTATTTTATCATACTCAAGGGCAAATGAAGTTGATGGCCCATTTTTTAATTGATATATTGATTACAGTTTTGGAAGAAGTGGTGGTGGAATTCAGCAAAAATGATTGAGGTGCTACAAATGCTTATAAATCTGTCTCACATTGTTCGTGTTCTTTAATTGTAATTGTCTGATAAAATTTCCATCGGTTTCTGTAATTAACCTAATGGTCTAAATGAATTTCCAGATCACTGGTTATTCATTTCAATATAGAAAATGCCATTACATTGAGTTTAATTAATACTAAGTAAGTTCACAGTCCATTGTACCATTAGAATAGAATTTTATTGTTTTAACTGTTTAAATTATGAATATTATTTCCTCTCATCTTGTTTGTCCCATTTATGGAGTTGAGTGTTCATTTTCTATTCAGACTAAATATTAAAATAACATAACCGCCTTATAATTAAAATATTTAAAACCCAACTCTCTTCAAGTTTGCATCCTTAAAATATCAGCATAGATGTTTTTGTATTTATTGTTTCAACTATTTTTAAACAGAATTCACTGAGTGCCAAACTCATAATCCCATGATATGCCCTAGAACATCTTATTTGTCTTGATATTCCTTTCACAGAAGTACATATGACAGATAAGCACTCACTAGAGAATACTTTTGCTTTGCGTCAGACAGATATTAAAACAATAAACTATGTTGCCCTGGGATTTTAGCTTATGAGCAACCAGGAAACAACAAGGCAAAGATGAGATGTTTTTGAAAGGTGGGAAGGCAGTTCTTTTGGAAAAGTCCCTGGAAACCTTTGGCCCAGTAATATTTTTGACAAGAAATATTTTTAATGCTAAGGTTCTTTTAAAGCAAATCAGGAAAACAGGCTTCATTCCTTCAGAGCACACATGAGAAATGTTCCTAAATTGTCCTAATAATCCTACTAATCCAAAGTCATGTATTACGTGCTAGGAGGGAAGGAAAATCTACAGCACAAGAGTAAAGTATTAATTACATGATATGGGTATTTTGTTTTTTATATATGTTCTTTATTAAAAATATCAGCACTTACGTATAACAGATATACACATTGGTTTTAAGATTTTTGTTTCCTGTGGGTGTTTTGTTTTAATTCATAGATGGAGAATAGTTCAGGAGCTTTTTGACAGGCATCAAATAAATAAGGACAATCATAAATACTAAGTGTAAATACCACATCTAGAAGTAGTATTTAGTGTATTTGAGGATTCATTGTGATACAGAAATGAAAATTAAGTTGAAACTGTCTATGCAGTATGTCCTTGCTGTAGAAATAAGGTTTAGGAATATTAGTAAATTGACTAAAAATGCTGTATGAAACTATTTTCAAGTTTCTTGTTTCAGTGAAGACATTCCAGGTTTTAGTTTTCTGTGGCATTACTAATGGATTGAAGGAAGACCTTTGACATTTCTATTACATTCTGGTGTTTTCAATACCAAGAAAATTACGCAGGGAAAACAGAAATGTTCAAAAGGTGATTTAAAAGTGCTCTTCTGGGCTAAATCATTAGTGGAAGCATTTGGTTTAGAAATCTTGATTCAGTTGATTTTGTCAGGTTTAATCTGTTGCACACGTGTAATTACCTGAAAATTATACTGTAATGATGGTATTTTTCTGACATCCTGAGACTACGGGAAGCTGCAGTGTAGGTACTCCTGGCATTTGGTGTATCCTTCTGTGGGATTTGAATGTAAGACATGATTGACCATATTCAGTCCAAATGGGCATATATTGCAATGACATCAATGATTACTTTGTTCTAATTCTATTGTTGTAATTTTTCTTAATTTAACTTCTGGTAAGCTTGCCATTTTGAATTAGAATATGGGTAAGGAATGTTTTAAAAATGAGTATTCATATAGTATAAATAACTTGCCACTGCTACAGTATTTCTGAATTGAATGTAAAAAGGTTCTGCAAACTAAATTTTTAATTGGTCTGTTTTAAGCTAAATTGGAGTGGCAGATCACTTCATCACTGATAAAATATGCATTAGTGGATTGTATTTACACATTGGTGGTTTGTCTGCTTTTTATTGCTTCTTAGGAAACACCTAGAGCACCTCTGCAAAAGTCTGTGATTGAACCAACTGAATCGTTGTAGAGCTGCAGTGCATGACTGAGGGTGCAAAAATCCTGCCAAAGGGAAATGCTCATACATTTGAGTAGAACAATCACATATATAATGTCCAGGCTACAAAAGCTTTATTACTAAGCATTTAGGAGTCAAACTATCTTTTGATATACTTGCTGAATTAATTGCCTTTATTTATGAAGAGAATAACCTGATTGTAACCAGGAAAAATATGCAAAGGGCCCTTGCCCTTGTTTGTATGTCAAATACAGTGGTTTTAAGTGAAAGCTTAAATAGATGGGATACCAATAGTAAGTAGTAAGGGAATGGCTTTCCATAATTTCCTCTCGAATGTATATAAATGTAGAAAAATGTTGATGTCATCTCTTGTTGAAATATCTTTCAAAGGTTTTTAAACGCTGTTCTGGCCCTTTTGGTTGGACCTTGCTTCGTGTTGCACTAATCTGGATGCAGGATAACTCTACTGATTTCTAAGTCACATAGCTGCAAAGATAGTACAAAATTAACAAAATTGAGTAAAACTGTATTCATATGTATTACATTATATTCTTGATATAAGTATCATCCTGTTTTTAGCTGTAAAGTGAACTTCTTTAGGGTTTTTTTTGGCAGCACTGCCTGAAATTCTTGTTACACCATTTTTGATGTTCTGTATCAGTTTATATCATCTTTCTGTAACTATTTTCAGGATAACTCTCATTTTGCCTTCTTATGAAGCTGTATTTTAAATGGTGAGTTTTAAGTCATCACGAAGATGTATTGCAGTTGTCCAAAATACATAAACGTGGCTTTCATTTCACTCCCACAAATGTGTTTTTAAGGCCCTTGCTGTTTATGTGCATTCTTCTGTTGATCTGTTAAGTGCTGGAGCAGTGTGTCTGAACTGGCAAGCTTAGGAGTTTTATAAAGAGAGACACATCCTTTTGTAAAGAGAGACTGTGTTTTCCACTTACACGCAGTCCTACATCTGGGTAGTGGGAGATGGCTGGAAAGAGAGTAAATTGTGGAGAGTATCTCTGTCCTTTAGTTCTAATAATAAAAATTGTGTGTGGCCAAGGACAGTTGGGCAACTCAGGTGTCTTATTTAGGTGTTCTGCTGTTGTTGGAGACACAGCACTTGGCAGCACTCATGACTAATCCATGAGTTAGGGCAGTAGGACTGTTTGGCTTTACTCCTCTCAGAATGCAGCTCAATAGTGAGAATTACACTCAGTGATTATATTTACTATGTGCATTATATTTACATAGTGAGAATTACATTTAGTATTGTTTTGCATCATGTTCTCTGAGAAAAGTGCACATCAGAGCCCTTGTGCCTGGTCCTGGATGCTGCCTTCCAATGTCTCCCTGGCTCTGCATCCTGTAACTTCTCAGCTTATTACTAATTTTTTAGTACCAAGCACTCAAATCATCATGTCTGTCAGATATCAAACTCTTAATTTTGTGGTTTTCAGCTTAGCCTGTAAGATTTGGTTTCAAATAAAGATGCACTTTAGAGCCACTCTTTATTTTGTGGTGGCTGTTATTGAATCATACCTCTTAGAACCATGCTGTGTACAGCAAAATTCAACCTGGATTTCACAGATAGTGAGTGCTTTTTAGGAATTAACATTTTTAGTAGCAATATGACTTTGCAGGTGCAATTCTTTGTTTTGACAATTTTTCCATTATGGCTTGGATTAGGTTAACAGCTGGGTTTTTCCTCTATTATTCCCTGCCTAAATTGTTCCCAGTGCTACAGCTTTCTGACAGTGCTCTTTTTACAGTTTAATAATTCTGTTGAGTTTTAGGAATCCTTGTGTCATCTAAACGGTGTTTCTTGTCATTACATAATTGACTTGCATAAACATTCAAATTACTAAATTTTGTCATCTCTTTATAGCAGTGCTACTCTTCATCCAGCTTTCCACAACCATGGCCTTTTTCTGTTGTCTCAGAAATGGTGTTTATTTAGACACAGGGGATTTTTTTCCATTTGCTTGAAACTTATACATGTCCAAAACCTGGGAACACCAGACAAGATATTGATCACTTTGATCATCTATATTTGAAGATTGTTCTTTAATTTAAGATCAAATCTGTCTTCTCTGATCTCTACTGTTTCTTTTCCTTTATGGCCTAGGTGCATTGTTTTTATCTCCTGAGCTTTTTCTTATTTGTTAGCAATTTCTTTTGTGAAAAGTCAACTATTCTTTGTACCTCAACTATTTGTAATTTCAGCTAGGCAGTGCTCTCATTTTAATATTAGGTACATCATAAGTAATTCTACCATCAATTATAGCATTTTTTAAATTCGAAGTTGTAGGTTGGTGTAATTACATAGCTTTACAAAGAAGGCTCTCAATCATCTTAGCTGTTCCTTTGTATTCCTCCACATCCTCCATTTTCTTCTTCTTCTTCTTGTTATTGGAAATTCCTTGATGTCTGAAGGACTCAGGTGGCTTGATATACAATCTAGTAAAGGAAGGATGAGGTGTATGGGAATTTCTGATAACCACAGAATCACTAAATGGCTGAATGTCAGAGTGGCTGAGTTTGGAAAGAGCTCCGGAGAACATGTGATCCACTCCAGCAGCATAACCTCAAGCAGGCTCTTCAGGACCATTTTCAAACATCTTCTGAAGGTCTTCAAGGATGGGGATTGTGCACCTCCTCTGGGCTCCTGTGCCAGTGCTCAGTCACCCTCACAGGGAAAAAATATAGACAAGAAGACGGGCTGGTTTCCAGACTTTGGCATCAAGGTTTTGCTCAGAAGGTTATAAATTAAGGGCATATAATGGTTTCAGTATACAGAGAAAGCAGTAGTGAAGTCCTTACTGGTGCATGAGAGTAGATGAAAGAAAGGAAGGCAGGTAAAAAGAATAATTCCATATATACTTTCTAAAAAGTCAGTACATACAAGTCATTGAAATAATAGATCAATTAGATTTGAAAACAATTTTAAGCTAAATATAACCAAATAAAGAGTTTAGTTGGAACAGCTGAGTGTCTTCCTATAATTTATCATAAGAATAAGCACATTAAATGGGAGGTTGCCCTTTATTGAAATATTTAATGTACGTTTCTGAGTGTATTTGATTATGGTTTGGTATGGAAAAATCTAAACATTTGATTTTTCACATATCTGAGGCTGAAATAAGCAGTGTGTTAAAGCAGCTGTCTGTCCTCTTTCTAGAAATATTTACATATACCTCAGTATAAAAAGTTTCACCAAATTTACGTGAATTTGGTGCTAATTTGGATTTGACAGGAAACTTAATGCAGTAGTGTTGTGTAAAGGGATTCAATTACAGTGTGCAGTGTTTTGTAAGTAACTGTCTTGCATAAAAAAGTTAATTAATCAGAGCTGTGTCAATTTCCTTGTGCCATGTCAATTTGCAGCAAGGTAATTAATCACTAATCGCCCAGCGTGCAGCAAACTAAGGGACAATCCATGAGCCATTTGTTGTTATTTTTTTCCAAATAAATGGCACACAGAGCCATGAAGAAACACATCTTGCCTTTCATAATATTTTTATCGACAGCTTTGCATGTTGTAATAGACTGCAGCAACAAGCAGCTGTAGTTCAATGGAATATGAATATTAAAGAAACAAATGAGAGCAGATTTATAGGCCATTGCTTTTCTGTTATGTCAGTTTTGAGATTACACTGAGCAAATGAACAGTGAAAAATTACTCTTCCATGTGGAGAATGGTGATTAGACTTGTACATTAATTAGAGATTTTTGTTTTCCTTTTTAATGCATTTCAAATGAGAATGTCCTATAAGTAAGGGTTTCTCCAAAATACAGATTTATTCTTTCCTAAACAACAGTGTATAATACTGGCATGTATTTTTCTACAACAGTAAGGAAATAATTGTTCTATAATTTCAAGTATGTTTCAAAAACTAAATACATTGTGAAAGAAAGAGGAAGAAAGAAAGAAAGAAAGAAAGAAAGAAAGAAAGAAAGAAAGAAGTGACCAGTTGTGACTGTGTTTGATATATATGTCAAATTCCCTTTGACTACAGTTAATTCACAACCAGATCCCAGGGAAAATCGCATCACTACAGTGACAGGTGAAGAACTGTATTTTCAGCATGCTAATTTTAAGCACTGTGAACTCTGTAAAGACATTTTTTTACCCTGAATTTGAAGTGTATGTACATATATTTGTATAGCATTTAAATGCTTTTTCATATTAAAATCTGTACTAACAGAGCTTACATTTTGCTTGCAGTGTACTTTGGTCTGTGTATTTAAATGCACAAATCCTCTTTAACACAGTGTTTATAATTCCTTTAAAGAATGCCACTTAATAATACTTATAACTATTACAGTGAAGGGAGAACACAGCGTACATTGGGATAAACTACTGATTCTGTTCCTGAAATCTCAGATAATATCATATAGATTATTCTGCTTAGCCTTTCTCAGCATGTTACCCATTATATCTCTTTGTTTTTAATTTATTTGGTTTCCTCAACAGGGATCCTCCTGAACTATGGGAAGAATGTAAATGTGTCTCCCTGTCTTTCTAGCAGTTAAACTGTGCTGCAGTAAACTAGCCATAAACTGATTCAAACATGATGTAACATTAAAATTCTTCACCATAAAACATTTGCAAACTCTTGGTGGCAGATGACCTGCTACTCTGTGCAAAGGAGGAGAGATTAGGAGTGATGAGAGGTAGATTTGCTCATCCATTTTGATGGCACACCTTTCTTGGGGCATATGGCACCCTCATACAAATTCAAACCGCAGCACAAATGTGAAGAATAATTGCCCATTAAAGTGGCTGTATATTTTTATGGCTTTGATACAAAATCTGCCCCCTGTTGTTTTTTGCATCTGCTGCTCTTTCATCTATCCCAAAGCTTTAAAACTTTAACACTCAGTGTGTAACCCTTAAGTATTTTTTGCCGGGTTATATTCCTCTGTTTGGGAACTCAAGTTTTTCATCGTTCCTTCAGACTTTGTTCTCCCAGGCCTCTGTTGAGATATGGTGCGTAGAAAGTGCATGTCCCTGCCATGTTCATTTAATAAACAATTAGTAAAACAAATTATTATATTGCATCTTCTGGGACAAATTAAGATTTGATTAGATTTCATCTGTGAACACAAAGAGTAAGTTTCTCGTGCTCATATTTTCTTTTTCTACAAAATCATTAGTTACCTAAATTTTACTGATATACTGCCATGAATCCTGTTAATTCCAAAGGCCTTTTTATTTGCTTAAAAGTGGCAATTTGCTGGCCAGATTTCATGTTTGAGATCTAAACTGAACTTGGATGAAGGAGGTATTCTGACAGTGTTTCCAAGTTTACAAAGCATAAGAGGAGAGAACTTTGTGGATAATATTCATTGTAATAATACATTTTAAAATTTTATCCTCCAAGTATAAAAATAGAACAAATAAATTTAAAGAAGAAGTCTTACCAGCATAATGTTCCTAAAACAATTTAATTTAGGCTATAGTAGATAATTTGTATGTTTTTGGATAATTACATTAAGCAAAGCCAAGGACTTCTCCAGCATATTGTTTATACTCTAATTTTTTTCACATGGAAAAGTAAAATTTCAGTTTGACTGTAGGAACTGTTTTTTTGTGGTTGCTTCTGTAGTCTCAATAGCTAAATGAATAACTATAGAATGGATGGGGCCATTAGATGAAAATGTAAATTGTTTTGTATAGCTTGATGTTTGATTATATATTGTCCTTAGAAAAGTCTTTCTTTTTTTAACCTCGTGTTATCACCTCCTCTCATCAATGTGTATTTGGAGAAATCTGCGTTTTCTCTGTCACAGATCAGAAGAATTCCACTCATCAATTTATTTTGATGAATTTAAGCTACTTTTGCTTAGAAGTGGGCTCAGATGCTTCCCTGCTGAGAGTCAAACACATTTTCAAGCCTATTATAATAGCATTTTCACTGACTGAGTTTCAGCAGTTTGGCACTGAGGCACTAAGGAAGGTTGACCTACAAACTGTAAGTCATTAAAATCTCTGCCCCTCCTGGCTACTACATTCATTACTTTTGGGACTGGTTAATAGCATTTAATACTTCCTGATGGGACAGCTCTTTTCATAAAATTGTTTTTATGAAGTCTATTCTTCAGTTGTGTTCTAGTGGTGCCACTTCTGCTGGTTATTTTGGGGTGAGGATATTAAAAACTTGGTAGCAAAATAAATTCTGTGATTATTACATATTCCTATCCATCTGTTTTTTCATCTGGACTGTAGTAACATAATGGGCTTTTTTTATGATCTTAAATCCAGGGTGACAAAACCTGTTGATTATTTTACCTCTAATCTTGATCTCTAATGTTACTACCTGAAAATAGAAAGTGTGTTTTCAGATACTCTGATTTTCAGATGGGCCCAAATCAGTTTTTGGGATGGATATGATTCTGTTATGCATAAAGTCAACTGTTAGACCTCACTTGATTGTAAAACCTTGCAATACCACTCTTAATCCTGTTCTTCAGTTTAGTTTCCATCACATCTGATCCTCTTCTTGACAGAACTGCAGATCAGTGCTCTGCAGTGAATTTTTCTACTAATTGCTTCTACAAGCTTTTTTAGTGCTTTGCTTTACTTTAGACATTTTATGCTCCATGACTTTATTAAGGTAACAGTGCAAGGCAAGCATAGCAAAGCAATTACATTACTTCAGGCTTTTCTCTCTAACTCATCCTTTGTGTTGCAGATCCTTTGAAAATGATAGAAATCACTGTCTTAGCATCTCCCATGAATGCTGAGCCTCCAGTACAGGTTTTGGATTTGGTAAACACTTATGGACTAAGCCACTCTTCCTGCCCTTTCTGTTTTCATGGTTTTTCTCTTCTTTTTTCAAGAGAAAGCCTTCTTTCTCATAATTTTTTTTTTAATTTTATGTTCTTTTTGACTCACTCAGGCACTCTGCTTTTCCAGTGACATTTTTTTGTACAAAGCATTCAGTGTCAAAAATTTGAGGTTAGTGGCCCTTGTAAATTTTTCCAAGGTGTGACTGCCCTGAAGAATAAAGAGAATTTAGGATAAATGCTCAATTATTGCAAAATGTCTATTTTAATATGTCTGTATGAAAGCTGGATTGAATGGCATAATTCAAAGGAAAAAAAATGTTCACAAACCACATTAGGAGTTCATCCTTTCACAGAGGTGTATCATCAGTGCCTCCCAACACTTCCAGCTGATTTTACTTAGACTTATATTTACTAATTTCTTCTGGAAATCAAGAGATATGTCCATTCTTCCCACACGTGTGAGGTGTGTGGCTGTATGCAGGAGTTAATGGGGGAATTATTTTCAACAGAACATTTTACAGCCTAAAGATGGTTTAGGACCACACAAGAACAACTGCTGTAAATATTGCCAAATGTAGATGTTCATTACAAAGAATTAATTACTGAAACAGAGCTCTGGGCAGGAATTTTCAGAATTTCAGAATTTTCAGAATTTCAGAATGTTCAGATTTTCAGAATTTTCAGAATTTCAGAATTTTTGTATTGCAAGCCCACAATATTGCTAGATGCCTTACATTGCTTAACCTTAGACTCTTTTTGAATTAGCTTGATTTTCTCTACCACTTTTGTTCTTCTTGTGAAAGTGTATTTTCCATCAATATTTAGAGAACTACAGCTTCAAGTGAAGAAATTCTAAGGTTGTCAGACTGCATTAATATTTTTGTAATTGACATTTAGGTCAGAGAAATTTCTCTTCATGTTGACAGTTTGAGTGTCCATAAAGACTAAAATTTACCATTTAAGATGTCCACCATTTAAAATATCAGTTTTTTCCCAGCTGTTCTCTCAGGTCCATTTTCTCCCATTTGCATAAGCAAACTCTTCTCCACGCTGGTTTGTTGGATTTGTATCTCTCAATTTATTTATTTACCTTTTTTAAAAAAGCACAAATTGTCTGTCAATAAATTGGAGGAACTTACTTCTAGAAAGGCCTATTAGGTGGCAAGGAGTAATTTTTTTTAATGCAGGCAGACTGCCCCATTACCCTTATGCAAAGATAATTGTACTGGGTTAGATCAGTTCTTCATCTAGTCCAATACCTGTATTTGGGAAAGAGCAAAAGCTGGATGCCTAAAGAAAAGTTGTAAGACGGGAGGGAGTGTGTAGGTCTGTAGTTCTTTAAACATTTTCTAAAACTCTGTTCTACATTTTCCTCTGCATATTGTGTTCTTTTTTACACAAGACTGTATACTTGGAAAGGAAAAGGATAAAAGTTTCAGCAGTTGGTCATCATTCTATCACTACTGTACTTATACTGGTCAATATTCAATGTTGTTGAATATGCAAAAGTACTTACGGCATCCAGATGTCACATATGTGATGTATATGTTGTTTTTCCTTAAAAGAAATGTTTTCCAGTACAATTCCTCTAAGACTTCTTAAATGCAGTTGCTTGCAAAGTTATCAATGGTATATTGAGTCCTGCAAGTTCGTCTTTCTGATTTTGACACATTCGTTTTACAGAAAAGGAATAAAAATATGGTGATTGCACTTTCTAATCTTAGGTCTAAGATCTAATTTATTTGTATTGCCATAAGGTTTGTTTGTGTTGTATCACAGGCATGTAAATCTTTGCAGAATTACTGTGTAACCTTTTTGTTCAGTGAGAGGACCTAGCAAAGCCCCAAAGCCATGACATTAAGGCAGTAACAGAGAAATCATCATAATTACAGTATTTGCCTTCACATGTTCAGCCAGCAGGGCCTAAAAACTGTAAATTTTTTTCATTTTCTTTTTCAAATTCAAGGCTTCTTTTAAAATTTAATTCTAAATGAGAAATGAAATCAATTAGTATTTCAGATTTGAAAAAGTTTTATACATCAGTATTTCATTTGCTTGCTTCTTATTAGGGCTTTGCTAAGCCATATTTCTTTTATTTCCTTATTTACATAGTGAAAAATAAATTCAACACAATGAAGCACATCTGATGTAACCTGAGTGCCAACAGAGCTGGATTTGATTTTATCTGTCTCACTGATTAATTCATTCAAAAAATACCTGTTCTGACATTGACAGGCAATATATGTACAAAGGAGAAATGAAGTAATGAAGCACTGGTTAAAAAACTGGCAGAGAAAGCAAAGTGGGGAGTTTTGTTTGTGATTTTGGGTTTTTATTATCATTTTTTCAATTAAAAAGTTATCAAGAGAGAAGTTTTACAGAACTTCTCAGGAGAGAAGTTTTGCAGAACAAAACTCTAATACTGTTCGATTTCTGATTTAAATATTTTAAGTCTCACATGGAATGGTAAATATTGTTAACAGTTGCAATGAGAATATAAAAATATCTGAGTTAATTTCTTTGTTATATGATTAAGTTATTTCTATTTGGTCTGAAATTAATGTTGATTCAGTTGTATTTCTAAAATAGGCAATTCTTCCCTTTGAAGGAGTGAAAGGTACTTTCATGTACATGGTGCAACCCCAAAAAGAGAGAAGGGAGAGAAAAAAACTCTTCTCTCTGTTGTTACACAGTTAAGACCCAGTTAATAGTCAGCTCTTGAACAAAAGCAAAGGTTGGCAAAATCACTGGATAATTTAGATGCCTTGAGGTCACCTCAGCGTCTAATGCCTCACCCCCACTCAAAACAGGGCTGACTTCAGAAGACAGATCCAATAATGTGATGCAAATGTCTCTGACATTATAAATTTGAGCCTGAACTTGGACCTCAGGAGTCTCCTGGTTGTAGTGTTGGCTGAACCGGTCGACATTCTTTCTAATAGTGTCTTCTAAGAAACTCAGACCATGTATGGTACTGCCATCCAAACTGCCAGTTTGCTGTCCGCTGTTTGTATACGAAGCTTTTGTGTAAAAAACGAATTCAAAGACTTTGGTGACTCCCTTGTCCAGCTCCAGGCAAACTTTACTAGCAGCACAAGCAGGCTGGGTGTTGCACATTAATCCCTCTTCTTCCCTCCGCAGTGCCAGGATTTCCCTACCCTGCTGCGACTGCAGCCGCTGCCTACAGAGGTGCCCACCTACGAGGCCGGGGTCGCACGGTGTACAACACGTTCCGGGCAGCGGCTCCCCCTCCTCCCATTCCAGCCTACGGCGGGTAAGGAGCTGGGCCCTCACCCCTGGCATGGCCCTGGCAGGCCTGCACTGCCCCGGCACCGCCAGCGCCTCCGCAGCGCTGAAAAATGACTCTAATTTGTCCTGCCATGCTTGGGGGCCCTAAGCATTTCACATGTCACATATTGTTATGTAAATGCTCCTAGAAGCTGAATGCTCTGGAACAGGGAAATTGTTTCGGCTGAAGGTATATTTTTGGTGATTGCAAACATCTGGTTATTAAGGAGGTTGGATCAAGTTAACTTTTTTCTTCAAATCGCCTGCTGAAAGTTGTCTCTGGACTTGTAGGGTTAGTGCTGTATTTTTAATTTTTTTTTCTGATTGCACTTTGCTTAGTTTTTCTAGTTGCCATCTTTGCCATGATAGAAATCTGGGGTACTTCTCTCAGGACCATGGTTTTTCAGTATGTTTGCTTAAATAATGCCTTAAGATTTTGCTGTCAGTGACCTGAATTTACTAAAACCAAGTAGTAAACTAAGGAACCAAGAAGAGAAATTCATAGTATTAATTTCTAGAAACTCTATAATCTTCTGTATTTCAGAAGATTGTTTGGGGTTTATGTATATTTTTGAGGGAAAGAAAGAAGAAACAAATTCTCTTGTAGCTCTGCAAAAGCTGACACGGAAGGTCTTCGTATGGTGCATGTAATATTTAAAAACCCTAATAACTTCAGCAAAAGATTTTCAGCTGTTAAGAAATTAGGAAATCTGGAAAATCAGAAAACTTAGTGGATCCCAGGCCAGAGTAGCATTTTGTCATAAAAATTTTAATTTGATTTGCCACTACCTCTCTGTAGAGCAGATGGATCTTTCTGGGAAGGGCTCAGGAAGGGCTGGCACAGGCACTGAGTGCAGTTGATCTCTCTCTCTCTCTCTCTCTCTCTCTCTCTCTCCCCCCCCTCACTGAAATCCCTTTCAGCAGCTCCCACTGGGAACATTCCCTTGTGCAGGAGCTGCAGTGCAGCCCCTGTCCCCCTGCTCTGTGCTGGTATGCAGTGGGTGCCCTGCACCAGTTCCCACAGGTGCTCTTGAAACCTTTGTTCCATTCAGCCAAAAGGAGCAATTTTTTCCTGACAAATTTGCTAATTTAATCAGTCAGCCTTTGGGCTAAGTGTTCAGGGATGTTTAAGACAGGCACTTTGACCACTCCGTCACATTGGGCACTTATTATCTCAGAGAAAGAAGATCTAAAAATTAATATACAAATTATGCCAAAGAATCAGGTTATTTTGTAAAAGTGTATTCTAATGTTTTGTTTGTGTGTTTTGTGTAGTTTTAGAAGCAAAACAGTATGGCCACTACTGAAGGAAGACACTGTGTTTTCTGAAGTTTGCCTGAGTTACCTTTGGGCCAGGATGGTGGCCCACCAGAGTTACCCTACTGTTGCCATATTCTGTTACAGTTAGTCCAGGCATTTGTACATGGCAATAATGGAAGCAAGTTTAGAATGCCTTGCATTCAAATTTTAATCAGAATGTCTCAGCTACCAAATGGATACTGCATCTATAAAGAAGGTGGACTCTCCATCTCTAGCTTGTTTTAAAATAAGTTCTTAAATTTGAACATTGAGTGCAATATGTAGTGAGATAACATCATGGGTCACTGTCAGCTTCATGATATCATTAACATCACACCTTAGTTAAATACAAAGTCATAAAGGTATTTAAGAAAATACAGCTATGTGTGATATAGTTTTGAATTGGATAATATTTTTTTGGTTAGTATTTGCAAAATGGGTAAATGCTTTCTGACTAGTAAGTAACTTAAATTTGCCTTCATTTAAGAGGCCACATGTGTATATGTGTGTGTGGTATACACATTTTTGCGGTTTAGTTAGTACAGTGACTCAGCAGAAGGAATTAAATCTCCAAGTGTAATATGTGTATATTCTTATGTAATTGTGCTGCTGATTCTCAGCAGATGTGGAAGCACAGACAGCTCCTGTTGTGAGTCAGTACAGAAGTTTTGCAGTCAGGCCCAGCAGTGTCCCAATTGAACTGATTTCCAGGGGGTCAGCTCAGCACTCTCACATCTCTCTGCAGGGAGTTGTGGCAGGTTGGCTCCATCTCATTCCCTTCACTGCCACGCTGAGTGGCTTCAGAGGGAGCCGTGCACTGCACCTGTCACAGGTCCCATTTTCTCCTTGCTCTGATGTCTTCCAGCTGTCTGAGAGGAACCCTTGCTCATCTCGGGCTCACCTTGTCAGCAAACATAATCTGACTCTGCAAAATTTTTCAATTTCCTGTCTTAATTCAGATATTAGTCAGCTTTAATTTTCTCCATCCACCGATGCTTTACAATAAAGCCCTGCTTTCTGAGTTAACCACTTTTGTAATTCATTGATCAGTACAGAAATTATATATATCTCTGTTGCACCGATCCACAATTGGGATAATAAAGCTTTATTCCGTCATTATTTCTTTGGCCTGGTATATTAGATTTCATGTTAGTATCTTCACTGTTACAGTAGTGAAGCTGTGAATTTCTTTGAGATACTTTGTTCTCTGCTCACCCATTACGTCCGGTGACTTGCCAAAGAAGTAGTAAGGAATTTCCATCAGAAAAAAATCCTTAATCAATAAAAATAAATTATGAGAGTGTCGTTTTCAGTCACAATGTGAGTAGAAGTCAAGGAAAATTACAGAGATAATAAAGAGATCACAGAGAATCAATCAGCTTAGAGAAAGAAGCGAACAACTTGGAATATAATTTGTTGATAAGAAAAATGGAAAAAAATTAATGCTGGTTTGCAATTAATTTAGTAGCAATTTCTTATTTTTCACTGAGCCTTACAGCCAAGCAAAGAGTTTGGTTAGAAAAATGTCTTTTCAAGAAAAAGCTTACATGTAGTTATAAAATATAAAGCTGAAGTTTGCAATTACTTTTTTCCAATTTATTTCGTTAACCTTAGAAAGCTCAGTAGTGAAATCAAATATAATAATTGATCTGAAATAATCCACTTCACTCTTACCTGTTTATATTACATTGTTTTGGAAGTGAAACTGAGTTATTTTGTTTTAAATCTGGAAATCAGATGTAAAACTGAGAGCATGTATTCCTTAGTCTGCTCTCAGCAGTGCTGCCTCCCAAGTCCCTGCTCTCTACACAAAGCTCCCTTCTGGACAGTCTCCCTGGAACCTGCACTTGTGCATTGGTGTCCTCTCTGATATTGGCTGTGACCTTTCCTAAGAAGCTGTTTATTGAGAGGTTAGGGAATGGCAAGGAATCCCAGGCTGGAAGGAGATGTAGATCTTGTGGTCAGAAGGCAAAACGAGTCGGTGTGTTTGCTGTTGAAAGATCTCTTCTGCTGTGCCTCCCACTTACTGGGAGCAGCAGACATGGTACACTTTGCAGGTCTGAGGAAAATTGTTGAGTATAACCATATTTAAGGCCATTGTTTTCTTATAAATCAAAGAACAAAACCCAAAGAATTTAAAGGACACATGCTTTAATATGTGTCATTTAAAAATTAAATTACTCTTTAAGAAATACATAGCACTACCCCAATAATGAATGGATCCTTTACTTGTGAGTGAAGTTTTTCACTAATTCCTTGAGGTAGCATATTCTTTATTAGTTCATGGAAGATGCTTCACTTTCAGCATCTGTGGCATCATCTCTAATGCCTTGATATACTGGAGTGTGCAGCTCACTTATAACTATGTATAATTAATTTACATACCATAACACCCCACTGAAACTGAAATGAGGGAGTAAAACTTGGTTTAAGTGGGAATGCCGAATGCTAAAATGTAGAGTTTGGAGGTCCGCATTGCATGGAGAGCTTAACCCCCAACACGGGGCTGCAGGAGAGGGGAACATCTTGTGTGTGGAGTGAGGATGTTGCTGTGGAGCCCTGAGCTGTTGCCTGCTTGTCTTGGGGCTCTCTGGGAGCTTCACAGCAACACTGGTGACTTGGTTGAGGAGCAAGGCAGTTATTGCTTTAAACTGATCAAATTACTTTCATACCTTCTTTCTTGGGACATCTAGGCACTAGATAGTCTTTTGCACAAAATAATTTTTAAATTATATAGAAAATCCCAACATTAATGTAAAAGCATCATCTTGGCTTGACCTCTGTCTTTCTAGGATTATCTATTTTATTGTTAAAGTGCCTACTAATGCCGTAAGAAATGTACTAATAAAGCAGGACCTGGTAGTACTTCTATTGCAGATTTTCGATGCAGTTGGAAGTACTTACATTGCCAAAGGAAGGGCAAAAGAAGCACTGTTTGTGCATTTTGGCAACCTATTGAAAGCAGGTTATCTGATTTTCATACCTGTATTTCATTTGACCTCTGCAGCAATTAGTACCTCAGCACTGTTGAAATTTAGTCACCTAGTAAAACAAGATGAATATGAAGCTCCATCTTTAATCTGTTGTCAAGTAAACCCAATGTCACTGTGTATCTGGTAGTAGAGCAGTAGTAGATAGCAAGAGTAGTGAAACTAATGAGAAGCCTTCCTGTTCCAGCATCCTTTGCCTTAAGTTATGCACAAGTTTAATGTGTGATGACTTTGTCTTCACATTTCCTCTCTGCTCTTTTCAGTTCTGCTGAAGCTAACAGAGAATTCAGCTTTCAATCTATATCTCCACCTCTGCTGTCTTTCTTGGGAAAACAGCAGACAGCAATATGCTTTTTTTCTCTTTGAAAAGAACAGTCAAAAAAAACCCAAACCCAACCCTAAATAGAATTGTGAAGTTGTGGGGAGTGTGCAGGAGAAGTAACAGAGACTATTCAGAAGCTGTTCCCCTTAAATAAACATTTTCAAGTGCTACTTTTTAACTGATTCAAAAAGCAAATACAGCTTTATTTTCCAACCCTTATTCTGAATTTGGGAAAGAAGGATGATTAGTATGAGCTACTACATCTACTATGGTCATTATAAGTTTTTCCCAATATATTTCCTTGGGCTTACAGGAAGTTCCTCTGATTTTGGACTTTGTGTATATGTCCAATTGTTAGAACAAAAAAAAGTTTTTTGCCAGCACATAATGGTTTATGTCTGCCAGCTTTGTTCTCTGCAGCAATGCCCTCAGTCAATTTTCCAAAGCCGATAATCTAGCTTGTTCATGGCAGAAAAAGTTGAAACTGGAAAGGCAAGAAAATGTAATTAGGGAACATTCTAAAATGTTGAAACTCCCTCATACTAGAGCTTCAGTTCTACACTTACAAAGTTCTACAAACTTACAAAGTTGTGTTATTAGAGGATTGAAAAGTGTTACTTTAATTCTCAGGCTTTGTTTTGTTTTTTTGTTTGTTTAAGTAAGGCTGTAGTTGCATCTCTTCTGTCATTTGTTTCATGAAGGTTTCATATAAAATTTTTCAAGCAAAAGGTGATTTCCATACAAGAGTTGGATAATATGCAGGACAGTGAGGGTGACCCTCCCAGCAATCAGAAACCAGAGAACTTTTGTCCCTCAGCTGCTTTCTTTGAGCTGTGATGGAGAGGTAATGGTGAAGTGCAGCCATGATTCCTGTGCCAAGGAGTGAAACCATGGCTGTAGTGCCCGTTTGGTCCCTGGAACTGATCCCTCCATGCACTGGATGTCCCTGGGCTGGGTGAGCTGCCCTGTGCAGGAGCTGTGTGGTGGCTCAGGGCCATGGATGCTCAGCTGCTGGGAAGCTGCTCAGCTAAGGTTTGTGCAATCAAGAACTGTCTTTTCATGTCATTGATAGATTATTCAACTCAATCCTTTTGAAAGATGAGGACAGAAAAATGATAATGAAGACAGATGTAGTTCTCCCAGGATATTATGAAGGTGGAATCTAAACTAGTAAAGAGTTCATGTTAATATAGTTACAAAAAAATATTATAAGACACAGAGACTTAAATAAAGGGCCTAAACCCATGAAAGTCAGATGTATAATACCTGATAAAGAAAGAGTTACCTATTCATAGAAAAATAATTTCAGGAAATGATTGCCACATATGATGTTATTTAGATGCACATTTTCTTATTAAATCAAGATTTCTCACTTCTCAGAGTTTTCCTTAGCACAATAAAATAATAGAATACAACTGAATAAATCTGCCAAATTTGTTGTTCTTTTTAATGCCTCCAGGAAGTGCATTAACATATTATCCATCCCTGGGTGAAGTAATTCAGATTTCAGTAATGTAGCTATTTGAAAACCCTGTGTTGTTTTACAAGGAGCCTAAGATTTATCTGTCTGCCATGATAATTTTTTTAATATAAAGTGTAAAGGAGCTGTAGTAGGATGGGTCCCTGTGTGATGCCTTCAGCCTCTTCCCATGCTGAAGGCATACTCTCTGTTTTCTGCCTAGAGATTCAAAGAGATGAAAAGGGGCGATAAGCCAAGCAAATTACCCTTTGAGAAATTATATACTGCAGGAAGGAAAGGCATAAGAGCAAAACATAGTTCTTGATGGTTTACACTTTGTCCTTCTGATGAAGGGTGCTGTTAGAAAATAAATTTGACTCCACTGCTAAGATCAGTCATAGGAATCAACAGATTCGACACTGAATACAGAAAATATTCTCTGAAAAATCTATGAAAGTGAGAAGGAGAAGCAGAAGGGTTTTTATTTAATATCATAATACAAGACCATATGGAGGAAATAAGATAAAATCAGCTTTTTTTTTAATTTGCCTGATTCTTTATTAAGACTTTGTCTTAATATTGGCCATGTTTAATGATGGAGTTATGCATATATGTCTCATTTTAGTGATGGGTACATTTTTTCAGCATAGTATTTATGAAGTGGTTTCATACTTAGAATTCTAAATAAGTTTCTGTCTGTATATGACTGGGCATTCTATGTAAAAGGCAGACTGAGGTGGATGAATGAACCTGTCCAAGATTACAACCAGCTGCACTTAGGAATGAAAAATTTATCATTCCCTATTCATCTTTGCTGTATGTCCACAGA
The DNA here is from genome assembly GCA_013398175.1 of Climacteris rufus. NCBI lineage: Eukaryota > Metazoa > Chordata > Aves > Passeriformes > Climacteridae > Climacteris > Climacteris rufus. Next base: position 1,049,039 of record VZRZ01011485.1, on the reverse strand, counting down.
TCACCAAGAGGAGGAAGGAAAATCTTCTGTTTCTGACACAGAAACATTATTTTCTGAATAGCAATGTTTAATAGTAATTGAGAGTAGGATGTTTTAAGGTACAGTGATGGGTTGACCTTGGCTGACTGCCAGACCCTCACCCAGCTGTGCTCTCCTTCCCTCTCCTCAGGAGTACAGGAGGAGAAAGGAGGATGGAAAAGCTCTTGGGTTAAAATAAAGACAGGGACATTTCTTCCCAGTTACCATCACAGGCAAAACAGACTCGAACGATTAATTTAATTTATTTCCTATTGAAGCACAGCTAGATGGTTAGAAACAGAGGCAGAACCTAAACCACCTTCCCCCAGCTCCTCCAGCATCTCCCAGCAGGAGTGGCATGGGGATATGAGCACCCAAGGGTTGTGGATGTGGGGCTTTCATCTTCAGTGAACTCAGTATCCTTTGTATGTCATCTCATCAAAGTCCTTCCCATGTTGTTCATGATTGTGTGCTCCTACCTCACAGTTTTGTGAAATGCTTGATTTCTTACACGCAAACAGGTAGAAGAAAAACATGGAATGCTTTAAAATAATCAGAATATAAAAACCAAAGCGAAGGTACCCTGCAATGTAAATAAGAATCTCTGAAAGCTGCCAGTGTAGACCAGGTTTTGCATATTTTGCTCTGCAGACACAATAAATAGAAAAATATATGAGTCTGAACTTAAACAAATGGCAGACACTGATTTAAGTGGAGCTGAGTTTTCACCCATTATTATTCCATAGCAAACTTTTATCATCAGTGTGGTTTTATCCATGTTGCTTGTGTGTATGTATGCATATTTATGATTTTCTCAAGTGATTCTGACTTAGACACATACCAGCTCAGCCCTGTGGGTTTTGGTCATTGACCTCAATAGATCAGTTATATTTCTGACATGAAAATTCTTGTTGGAATTGCAAAAAGGCTTAGGCTAGCAACTTGGTAATAACTGTTATTCCTAGATAATAGAATTCCTAAATTGAAAATATTGTTGCAAAAAGCCCCTATTGTGTGCTCTCATATTTAGCTCTTGAAACAGCTTGGGTTGATTCTGATATTGGAAATACACATTTTAAGTTGCAGAACTGCCAAATGCATGTAAAATTGCAGGAATTACTCAATGTGTAATTGGAAGGCCACTGTTCTGCAGTTCCAGTTTTATTTAATGTAATCATTTAAGTTGTCTTTGTCATACTGTGTCATTTATCCTGAAGGGTTTAGAATGTTTCACTGTTTACACTGATGATTTATTTTAGCTGAAATGAGACAGTCTCCGGGTGAACTGGTAACAACAATGTTACTACATTTTTTGAGAGAGAAAATAGTAATGTATCCAACCAAAACAGGGGAGCTCAGAACGATTGGCATGTTTACCAAAGTTGTAAAATGATCAAGTAAGAGAAGTTAATGTTTTGTTCATAAGAATAACACCATGACATTCTCAACATACCTGTTGTCACTGTTGGGAATGTGCATCAAGCCAACGATGGATTCTCTCACTTCTGTGTACATTGAGGTGTTGAGATTCAACCCAATAGGTGCAGCATAATTATTTCACCCCTCCTCTCAGCATTTCATCTTAGGCTGTGTTTTGTTTTCCATCTAAGTAATGAGAAGTAACACTTTATTTCAGAGGGTCAGCATAATTACAGGACAAGAAAGGATTACTTCAAGAGTTAAATTTTTGTTAAGTCATTGAAACTGATTGTAGGCTTGGCCCACTGAAAATTTTTATGGAAAAAAATCCTGCCAGTACATGGTTTCTTTAAAAGAAAGGGGGAAGAAAAAAGCCCCAAAACCTTATCAAAATCTTTTCCAATGCTGCCATGCTTTGCCTCCCTTTGATCAAGCATTTGGCATACTTTATAAGATGATGTATTTGGTACAGGTTCACTTCTGATAATTACTACCAACCTCCTTAACCAATGTGAAGAGTGCCTTCCTTCCCCCTCCCCTCTGTTCTTGTGACAGACTAACCTCAGCTGTGCAGGGGTTGGTGGCATTTGCATGTGGAAATGCACTAATATGGATGTTTTTCTTTGTGTGTGCATCCTTGCAGTGTTGTATACCAGGATGGATTTTATGGTGCAGACATTTATGTAAGTATTCATTGATGTGCATGCTGTCCTTGTACATTACCAGAGTCATTCTTTCTACAAGTTTGCTGCCTAGCTTGACTCTGTTTTGTCTATTTACCATCCTTTGCCTGTCAGAAAGAATTGAGAAGAATATCTCTCACATTGGAAGACCTTTCTGTTCATTACATCTATCATTGTTCAGTGGAGCTGAATTAACTCTTCAATCAAATGCTGAATGAATGCAAAAAGATGTGAAAAATGTGTGTGTGAGTGTGGAGGGGTGTCTCCCTTCATAATTGAAGTTCAAAATAAAAAATGGAGCAAAGCAGAAACATTCTTTTGCAAATCCCCAAAATCTAGTTTTAAAAAAATCAAGGCAAGCTGAATATTATTAATACTTGAAGTATGAAAATACTTCATGGAGAGATAGAGGTTTCCCAGATTCAGCCAATACTGAGTGTACGTAGGGGCCATGGTGATAGTAGAGCTTACTGAAATAGCAAGTTTAAGACATGGCAGGGTATTGTCTGTAATCTGAGTAGACTTCCAGCTGCACTTCTCAAATCCACTAATTTCTCTTTAAAGGAAATGTGTAGAGACTGCTCACGATACAAGTGGATTAGTTATTAGGAAGGATTCATAGTCCCGGTTCCATCATTATCAACTCATCTAATTGTTCACCAATTTCCTTTGAAATAATATTTTTGCAATTTTTTGCATTTTTTTCATGTTGCACACGTTGTTTTTTCTTATCAGGTTTTTATCTTGAATGTATACCAGAGGCATCATATGTCTGAGTATGCAAGAAGGGGTTGAGGCTAAATTTCACTCTTCTAAAATGATTAATTCTTATATCTTATGTATAGATGTAAAATATTTCACTGATAGTGAGCAATATTTTACTTTTGTTATTACATAATTAAGGCAATCTGGTCCTAAGTTACAGGTATCGTCTTTGTTTCACCAGACACCTATCTCTAGCCTACTTGCAGTGTCTCAGTTGAGATAAAATGAGATGGATGAGTTTAAATTTGTATGAATATTAAAAATTAACTAGGTAATACTAGAAAACATCCCTTGTGTTCATTATCAGCAATCTTATAGAACTATTCCCAAGGGAACAGATTTTTACTTATTAAATTTGATATAAGGAAGGAAAACAGTTTGAATTTATGGATGAAGTAGATTTTGTTTTTCTGATAGAGGTAGAAAGGCTGATCCTTATGTGAAAATTCACTTGCGCAGCTTAAAAACATATTTATAATAGATTAGCAAGGGTTAAAGTCCTCTCCCTATGTACTTATGTACTTAGTGATGTTTTCAGTACCATATTGTCTATAACACAAACATCATCCATTCGCCAAAGGCTTGCTCAAGCCAAGCAGGTGGTTCTAATCTCACCCAGACATGTTGCTGCTCAGGTTTTGAGCTGTATGGGCTACACGTGACAGCATGGAATTTCTTCAAGTGTGGTTTCCAATTTTCGTGTTCCTTCAGATTGTCAAAGAACATGACATCCATTTGGCTCAGTTTGCCAACCCAAAAGTCTGCAGGGCAACAAGGCATCTTTCCCAGGATGGCTCATAGTGAGAGAATAGGTGGGAACTAAATGTTAATGAAACAGTTTGTAGGTTTGGAAACCCCTGCTGCTGCAAGCCAGGAATATCTCTTTTGGTGATTGACAATATTATTTTTAGGTGGCCTCACACCCTTTCACAGTCTTTAACATTTTGTTTCCAAGTGATTTCAATGAGAAAGACACTGAAGAAATTACTAATTTCTAGTGTAGCCTTAGTTTTGTGGTCTGCAATTGTTGCAATTGTTGCAATAGAAAATGGAATAGCTACACTGGTGCATTGGTTTTCACTCAGCTGCAGCCTCGTATTTCTGATTGCATATCTTAGTTCTCTTAATGCAACAGAATGTTTACCTTTATAGCAGATGACAGAATTAAAACACTCTTCTGGAAATCTAATTTTTTTATCATATAAAAATATTTTTATTTTATAAATAATTTTTCTTCACATTTGCACATTCTTGCATATAAAATATTTGCAGAAGAGGGAGAGAGAGACAGACAGAACTGGCATAAATCAAATGAAACCTTGCAATTCACGGTGTATTAGTTCTTAGTGTAGCAGTATGCAGCAGACCAAGTTATTTATTAAATCCCAATTGTTTATGACATAATTCTACTCCGTTTTCATTTTAAGTTCAAAGCTGAATCTTTGTGAAGTGACAAATGCTCTGTGAAAAAAGGAGAAAAACATTTAGACAATGTAGGGCTTAATAGTAGTTTGGAGAGAAAAGAACCTTAGAAATACCACAGAAAGCAAAACAAGAGGTACACAATAGTGAAAAGTCAAATAAAAAACATGCATTAATGTGAGTATCAAAGTGGGTTTCATCCTGCTCAGATTACACTGAGTAACAGCAGCAATATGGGCTGTGCTGTTCTTTGTGTAACTAGAGATAGCACAGCCTTTGGTGAGAGAAACCATTAGATTTGGGGAAAGGAAGGAGAGAAGACACAAAAAGGTACTGGTTGGGTAAAAAGCACAGGGTGAACTAAGAAAGCAAATATCCAGAGCTGCTTAATACTAACCAGTGGAACAGAAAAGAATAAGAGTATAAAAATAGGTGGAAAGTACAGTCTAAAGTGAAAAATCAACAGCCATGATTCTAGGTGTAATATAATATATTCTATATTTCATATAATTCTGTATGGAATGTAATAATGCTTCTGAAATAGCTGAGCTATTGAATTCCCTTTTAAATGTGCCTTTGAGTAGGAAAAATAAAGGAGATTATTAGGAAGTAAGGAAGACCTTTTAAAATTAAGTATTGATTCACTAAGAGAAAAAGTCATTAAAAGAGAATTAAAGTTGCCTGCCAGCAAATATAGAAGTTCTTAGATGAAGACTGACACCTGTGAAAACAAGAAAATACACTCCACAAAATGAAGCAAAAATAGTAAGTCTCAGAAATATGCAGTTAGAATAATAGCTCTACAATTTTGCTCTGCTTTATCTTAAATCCTTTCTTTTTTTTTTCTTTATTGTCATAAAAAATGTTTTCAGAATATGTCAGTCTTCAATCCTCACCTAAAATGTGGGAAGGATAAGAAACACGAGACCTTCCAAACCTTGGGTGATATGGTTTAACCATGGCCATTAGTCAGTCTTACTGCTCACAGCAAGATTTTCTAAACTACCCAGGATTCTGCTCTTGTTCCTGTGATGCTGCAGCTGGAGAGAATCAAAGGTTTTTTTGTTTGCTTTTTGATTTGGTTTGGGGTTTTTTTTTTGGTGTGTTTTTTTTTTTTTGGTTGGTTGGGGTTTGTTTGTTTGTTTGGGTTTTTTTTGTTGGTTTGGGTTTTTTGTGGTTTGTTTGTTTGGGGTTTTTTTTGGTTGGTTGGTTTGGGTTTTTTTGAGGTGTTGGGCAAGAATAAAGCAGAATTTTGTGGTCAGGAGTGTGGAATGAGACTATTTCCTAATATCTGTTGCCATAACCTTTAGCTCAAAGCTAGGATGGTGTTGAGGGTGGAACAGGTATTTGTTTCCCAAGGGAAAAGCAGGGGTAATTATCTAAGCAATGTTCCCTTGACCCCAGGTAGAATTCCCTCAATGCCATCAGGTGCCCTCAAAGGCACAGTGCTGATGTGAAAAACAAAGATGTACAGATGGCACTGAAGTTTTTCTTTCAAGAAACAAGGATTTTTTTGTATTTTGCAAATGGAAGGGTGTGCCATTTCCTGTGAGTCAGAGAACAAGTGGAGAAATAACTTTTCCAAGGGCAAAAGAGTCCTCAGGGAGCAGTGGGTTGTTCCTTCCAGTGTGCTGGAACACTCCATGATACCCTTTTAAAAGTTTGGATATCTAGGGATGAAATGTCTTTTCATCTCATCTTTATTTGTGATATAAACAGTACATTAAAAAAAAAAAAAAAAGCTAGACCAGTCCTGGTGATTGTACTTGGTTGGAATTAATGCATGTGGTGTCAGGATATATTACCCAGAGTTTCTCTGAGGCAACAGATACATCTGGAACACAAAATAGAAATTCCACCAAACTTTCACATAGGCCTGATTCAGAATTTGAGCCAGTACAAATTGGTAGTGGATTGTTTGTTTATTTTTGATTCTCCCAGCCAAAATTTTACTCGGTGGGCAGAACAAATGCTGTTTAAATCTCTAGAGCATATGAATGGAAGAAGAGGAACTGACAATTTCTATATTCTGCAGCTCTGGGTGTAATTCATTTAATTTTTAATAACATTCCCCTATATGTAGTTAATAAGGCAGGTATAATTCTCATTACTAGAGAAGGTTTGGAACCTTGATTAATTTATGCTCACAAAATACTTTGAGATGCTTGAGCGAAAGGAAGTATAGGAGGTAAAAATTGAGGAAAATTAGTTCTCAACATTCATATGAAATATTAAATATGTAGCTAATAGGAAAAAGTAACAAAAAATACTTATAATTTAGAGTCACTTTGTGTGTCTACAGTAAAGACTTAGTACATTTAAGATCAAGACAAAAGGTAATTTGGCTATTTCAGGAGGAGGTGCACAAATGGATGTATGGTTTTGTAATCTCTAGATTATGTCCGTGTAACTCTTTTTTGTGGAAATTAGTCTTACTGCAGACATACACACTTTATTTAAAAATTCAGTTGCATTTAATTTTCTGTTAATTTCCATTTTATCATATCTTATCTAAACTGTGTGTGATTTCTCTCTAAAATTGATTAAGATTTCTCTATAAAAATTGGTGACTGATCTTTGACAGATCCCACTGCTCTTCTTGTGTTTGCCTGAGCCACTGAGATGTATAAAACATTGAGAGGAAAATTACAGTGAATTGCTCTGGGGAATTTGCCTAAATTCCTTCCTTACATCTTTCTTTCCATCCTTCCTTACTCATTCAAATCATTCCATTTCTGTTTCTTTATAGAGCAGTGTTGCAGGAGCCTGTGTATGGCAATAAGTTACCACAGGTATGACACCGACTGATGGAAAAACCTCACCACGCTGAGTGTGGACTCATGTACAATCATACTCATACTCAAATAAGTGTGTGAGAAAATGGATTCTGTGTGTACCAATTGCAAAAATAGTCCACCAGTTGCATTTTATTTTCCAGATTCGCTCGCAAAGTCACAGATAGTGACATTATTCTTAATTTTTAAACCTACTTAATCTGCTGTAACACTGTTTTTTCATTGTTCTGGAAGTAGCAAATATGGGAGCACAGATAAGGCAGTAGACATTTTTTCATTACAGTATCTGAATTTATTATTTTAGCTGAATTTTCAAAATAATAATCCAAAGCATAATGGTCAGTTACTTTTTTCTGCCTGAACATACAGATAAGGGGGGAAAAGCATTCCTAAAATATTTCTAATACATAGGAATGGAAAATTTTTATTTATTGCTATGTAATTATTACATAATTTTGTTCTAAGTATTTTATTTTGCAATATAGTGTAAGGCATGAAGATAAATATATAATGTTTCTCAAGAGTTGTATATTTATTGAAAATTACTGGTGTATTCTTCATCTAAGAAATCAGCCAAATTCAAAATTAGAGAAAAAAATCTCAAGTAGAACTTGAAGCAGAAGTTGAGTTCAGGGGTTTGAATCAGATTCCCAACCCAATTCCCAATGGAAAGTGTACCTTCAAGTGTTTTCTTCCTGCAGTAATCAAAAATCACCAGAAGTAATTGAAATAAAACAATAAGAAAACTTAGTACATCAAAACTGCAGAACACAAACACCATAAAAATAATTTACTTAGGCAAATTTTAATGTGTAGTTTATGATAGTTTATTTTAAATTTATGAATTCATGACATGGGATGATAGGGAATTAGGTTTTCTGACACCCAAATACATCCTGGTTTTTAGTTCTCCAGAGAATTCAGGCAAATTCAATACCTTCAATCTCTTTTTATTTGTATTGCTTTATACTCATTCTTTCCAGGGCTCTCATAAATGTCAGACTGATTGTTGAATCCAAAACGTCTTAATAAAGTTCAGAGTTGAGCTTTGCTGTTCAGCAGAAATCCTTTGAAAGCAAATCAAAATTTAAGCATAACTAGGAATGTAGCTCTTACGTTTAGGGAGTAAGAAAGAGTCTGTCATCACACACTGTCAATTTTTGGTGATAGTTAAATAAAAGAAAGAAAACCAATCCTCACAGAGCCCCACCAGATTTCAGATCAGCTGGCATGGGAACAGTCTGTCTCATTTTTCTCTCATTCAGAGCTGCTTCTGGTGGCCTGTTCTCAATTCCATACCATGATAGGAGCTGTTGTGTGCAGAGTTGGACTGACATGGAGCAGCTCTCCCTTTTTAGTCAGGGGTTGTAGGAATGGACAGCAGGACAAGCAAAGGAGATGGACACTGTTGTGAACAGAACCATGTCAGACTGCAGATCTGCCACACACTGCCAGGGCTTGGTCACCAAAACAAATGTCATATCTTCCTCACATCAGCACTCAGGGATAAAGAAAAAAAAAAAAAGGGGGGGGGGGGGCCGGGAAAAGGTGCCAAATTTAGCACTCAAAAATCAGGAGGGTTTGTGTCATCTCTGAGCTCCGTCCCTGTGCAGCCCTGTCCCAGAGCAGGAGGGCAGTTTGCATTATCTCCTCTCAGCCCGGCTGCTCGTTGGCTCCGTTTGCCCCGGTGACATTGTTTGCCATCCGAAGGCCTGTATGCACATACCTGCAGCAGTTTCTGCCTCCTGGTTTATCAAAATCAAATGACCTGAAATGGGAAAGTGTTTTGTCTCTGTGCCTCTGTGTGTGCACAAAGGAGCAGCTCCCTGCAAAAGAGAGAACACACAGGGCATTAGGAAAGCCTCATTCCAGGGCTGGCGTGACACAATTGCTGCTGGCAGGGAGGGACATGTCCTGTTCTCTGGGTGAGCACTGAAAAAGTCAGAATGTTCCTCACATAAGTTGACAATTCAAAGCTTGGAGTTTCTAATGAGCTGTCAGTGTATGTAAAACTTATGTTTATTCTTAGGGTGATGTGGCATTGTCACCTGAACGATTGATTTCCAAACTCAACCTGCTTCAAATCTTGAAATTCTCAAAGGTTTACACATGTTAGGGATAAAAGCAATTCCGAGAAAAGTGGTAGAAGGGGAACTAGCTTGTAAAAGTAGTTGAAATGGCTTTTCTGAAAAGAGTGAATTTTGATTTGCAAAATCAAAATAGAAAACCCACAAAAGTTACTGCAGTAAAAATGTGCTACTGTTACAGTAAGGGCTGACACATTGTGGCCTATTCTTCCTGCTCCAGCATAATACTGTGGGTGAATGCAGCCTTCCAAAAAAATAAAATAAAATAGAAAAGAAAAGAAAAAGAATCATTCCATTAAAGCGAACTCTTCAGCAAAAGAGTGAATTTTATTCAAAGCTGAGTGAGCTGATACTGTCTTATTCAGCTCTTTGTTAAGGAGGGGGTAGGTAGGGAAAGGCACTACAGGACCCCCTGTCCCAGAGGGTGAGGGGGAAGAATTCTAATTGGGACGTAAATCGTGTTTGTGTTATCAGCGGGGCCTGGGCCGGGGCTGTTAATTGGCATGCTGAGATCATTTGGAAATGGTTGATATAACACCGTGGTCCATTGAACAGGAAGCTCTGCTGTTTTCACAGTTTGATAATCAATGCATCACTGCACTCAATTCCTTTCCAATGTGTGTTTGTTTGTCCTGTTTGCTTAATTGAACAGCTGGAATTAGTGTTACGTACAACTGAATGTTAATTCATGGAAGAAGAGAATTTTGCTTCTTCATTATAATTTTATGTATAAATTTGAAACCTATGTAACATTAAGTGTTAATTGAGTGCACAAATTCATAGGTTTAATCAACCAGGCATGATAAATCATATTTTGTACAAAAAAAGAATTTATTATTAGCTGAGTTTGTCTTTTAAGTTCAGCACTGCTTTATGAATATACACACACCTTGGTCATAAGAACAATTGCTACTTAGAAACTTGGAGAGGAATACAGTATTGTCTTGTAAAAAAGCTGATATTGATCAATATAGTTTATTGCTTTCTCCTGATTTCTGGGACAAATCTTAAAAAAGTTTGTGGTGGTAGATTTTGCTTAATAATTCACCGAAACATTTCCTTAACATTTCACTAAAGTATTTCCTTTGCATTTAAGCCCTTAACTGAACTGCAGTGTGACTGTACTCTTGTTGTTGTTCAATGTTGCAAAATATTGTTGAAGGTGCCATGGCAATGCAGTTAGAGCGTGAGTTTGTGTTTCAGGGTGGTTATGCTGCCTACCGGTATGCCCAGCCTGCCACTGCCACTGCAGCTGCCTACAGTGACAGGTAAGACCTCCTTTACTGCTCAGAAATATTTGACCAGTGGAAGTTGAAGACGATTCTATAAATTTTGCCTTGTTGAAGTCTCATAACTGTCTTGTTGCTCTGCAGATAATTGTGATATCTAAAGCAGGCTGTTTTATTATAATCCATGAATAGCCATAAATTGAGAGTCTTTAGGCCTTAATTGAGAATCAGGCATGAGATGTGCACATTCCCAAGCTGTAGATCATCCAGTTAACGTCTGTGACCCTTGTACAATGTAGATAAATAAATGTACAGATTCATGATGGTCTGCTACTAAAGATCATTATTTGTCTTAGGAGTATTATTTTAGCTGATTTAGAACCTTGAACCTATTGAGTGCCCTCAATTCTCATTGACATTGTTTTAGTCAGTGGAAATTGAGAATGAACTGTGTCTAAGCTTGAACTGTCCAATGCAAAACAGTATTTTTTTTTCCATTTGCTTTCTTCCCAGTCATTTGATCTTTTTCAATACTGGGGAAAAAAGTGATATTTTTCTTTTGCTCTATATTTTTATCCTCAAAATGTAAACCACGTTTGGTGGAAATAATATCAGGAATGAAAGATTATTAAAATCTGCACATGCAAAGACTTAACTTCTCTCAGGTGAGAGTGATGTGACATAGATTAGTGATGTGACATAGATTAGTGTGTCCTTGTGAAAGACGAAAATTCCAACCCTGTGGAAGTCAATGTCTAAATTGCTGTTGTCTTCAGTAGGAATATGGTTTTATCAAATTGCATAAAATTAAGTCTTTGCAGTGTGTGGGCATAATTTTGTAATGAGAAGGAGGAATATCCCATCTTTTCTTCATAAGCTGTACCCTTAAAATCTATTCTATCTTTAATGTTTTTCAAGTACTTGAGGAGTGTTCCCTGGTGAAGGAAAGGTGTCTGTCATGACAGAGACACATGTAATTTGCTTCATGATGGCAGTGAGAAGTAAGGTCACACTTCTCAATAGCTGATATAAGAAAATTTTTCCTTGGAATCATGGAAATAGTTTCTTAAGTCTTAAATACATATTGAAAAATTTCTTTAGATGCTAAATTAGACAATGTTATAAATGTTTCTCTTTCTTAAAGAAATGAAGAGATTAAGAAATTTTAGTGCACAATTTCTTAGACTGAAGTGCTGTTCATGGATTCTGTATTTTTAGAACCAAGTCCCATGGTATGAATGTTACAATGCTATGCATGCATATTTGCCTTTCAAGTGCTTATTCTGGGTAATGGAGATATATTTTTTAAAGTTATGTGAATAAAGTAATTTGCATGTATGGCTGAGGCATGCTGTGTCAGACAGGTAAGCAAGCTACTTTCTATTAATTTTGGGTCAGTGATGTCAACTAGACATGTGCTGTGTGCACTTTGTTGGCAGTGTACTATTTCTACTTAGGGTAACCTGCACAGGTGACGTGCTACTCAGTAGTTTCATTTCATTTCCACAAAGGTTTGTTAGCATGTTGCAGCTCTACTATTTTTCTGTGAGCTTATATTGCAATACAATTCCTGCTTCTAAAAGCTTACTAAACCAAAAGGACAAAATCATAAATAACCTCCTGTGGTTAGTCAGGTTTTGCCAGCTATTCCTCATTTTATATTGTGTTTATTTCTATTAATTGAACCTATGCAGAGAAACTGAACAATATCAAGCTGACTCTTAAATGTTTTTAATTATGAATTGAGGTACCTTCTCATAAATCAGATTGAATGCTGTAAGATAAAATATCAGTTGGTCACATGTTCTGCTATGGGCAGAGAGTCAACATCACAAAGAATTACGCTGCCAAAAAGGTAAAGGATTTGCTTAGGAAGATAGTGCTCTTAATGCTGCCAAGGAAGCTTGAGATGGCATCAGTAGTAATGCAGTTGTTACAATCCTTAATTATTTTTTTGAAAAAGTTGTTTATTTTCAGATACACTTTGTGTATAATTAGAATTGCAATAACCTGTCTTTGCTTGCATAATTCTAGATATCTTAAATGAATTTTATATCTTTTGGAATTTTTTTTAATTTACCTTCTCTTTTTAAATGTGGTTAACCCTCATCTTCGATCTGCTTCCCCCAGATGAATATGGTTTTTTGTCTTAATTACAAATATCATTACTGAATTTCTTTATGAGAGAATCCCAAAAGTAGCATAGAGAACAAAACAAATAACAATCTGCTCAAACATTTCTTTGCATGTGGGAAACTATGTGCAAACATGGATACCTCTGATTACTCACAACTACAGTCTAATTTGGTTAACTTTTGGTTCATTTTAAAATGAATTTAGCTACTTCTATAAAGTTACTAATATTGAAACCTCTGAAATATAGTTCAGTATAACTGCTTGTATCTTTTCTTCTCAATGTAATAATCATCTGCTCGCCTCCAACCACATTGAAGATTCCATATCTCCTTATACACTTATTTAATGTTCATTTGAGCCCCTATTTAATTAATTACATATTAACTATATTTACTGTTTATGTAAAAAATTATGCCCAGAGAAATTAAGTGAGGACCACTGAGTATTTACTATTGAAGCAGTGACATATCATGGAAATACTAGTTCATACTAATTTAGAAAATAAGAAAAGCTTTATTTTTTGGTCACCACTCATATCCATTATAAATGGCAATTTTCCATACTTGAAATGCTTCTTAAGCCAGGAGATGGAAAGAGGAAATCTTTAGATTGGAGACATGCTTTGTTAAATTAAAAATAAAGGTTAACAGAAAGATTTGGGACTCCAGAATCAATACACCAAGTCGATTGATAATGATCACTGTAAGAGGGCTCTATTGTGAAGAAATGCAATGGTATCCTTGTTTGTCACAGCTGGAAATATTGCTGGATATAGGTGAGGAACAGATATATAGGGAAGAATCAGGGGGCAAGGAAATATCTTTAAACCAATCAGTGCAAAGCCCTAAGTATTTGTCAAGGCAGATCCTGTACTCCTAAACCAAATTTCACAACAGAGGTAGACCTGGCAGATCTCTCCAGGCATTTCTTAGGATCATAAAACAAAAACAACAAAGAAACAGGTACATTTTGTTTTATTTATGAAGCAATACAATCACTGAATAGAACTTCAGAAAAAAATCAGAATTCAATTTTTATGCTGCGATCTATCATCATACTAAATTGCACTTACAGATTTGAAGGTCTCTGCAGAAGTGGATCCAAAAAATCATCTTTAACTTGCCAAGATTTAAAATATTTCTGATAAGTTTTCCAATTACTATAAGTGCTAAAAGGGGACCTACTGGTCTCTATATATTCTTCACCAGTCTGGAACTTGCCTGGCAATCTCTCTAAACTGAGCATGTTTGGAAAAAATAATTGTAAGGATGTGCTAAAGGCACTAAATCAGATGTCAATAAAATGTTTGTACAGCTTTTATTCATCTTTCATGCAACATTTTTTTAAAAAGGTAAATAAAAAAATAGTTGTTAGATTTCTGTCCAAGTCTGAAGTAAGAGAAACTAGCAAAGTCATCCAGTTTTGTACTCCTGAGGTAGAACGAGTCGAAGCATGGCAGTGGGGCGTATTGTCATTTTGTCATTGCATGTTCACTTGGTGTTGCTGGTATGTCTGTAATGCTGTCCTGGATTTGACAGATCCATCACATAGCTCAGTGAATGGCTTGCTTGAATTAAGCCTATGGGCAGACTTATTCACATTGATTGGCTATTGGTTTTGTGTTTCATGATTTGATTATTGCATCTTCGATCGGAGTAAGAAAAATGTTCCTTTCTTGCACATTAACTTTGTCAGCAGTATTTATGAAAGTGTGTCTGGTAGTGTAATGAAGCAGAGCAAGGCTGTAAGGCAGCCTTGTCTGAAAGGCACAGTCATCCCACGTGTGCTGCTTGCTCTCCCTGTGAAGGGAAAGAGGTGTGTTTATACATGGATGGTGGTGTATCCATATATACACACACGTTCCCCATCCATCACACACACACACACACACACACCTATGGACAGAGGGATTCTGCTCTGAGCATAATTCCCTTCTTATCACACAGTGACAAATTTAAGCCTCACTCCAAACAATGGGAAGATTCCCACTTACTTCTTTGTTGTCTGGGTTAAATCCCTCATCACTGGAAGCTGACTTTTTTTTCCACTATTTTTTTAAAATAAAATAAGGCATATTCCAAAATACTTTGTACATAACACTTTGTAGTAGAAAATATGTTTTATTTTTTTTCTTTCCCTATAAATTTTTGTTACATGTTCTGTGGTTATACTTAGGAATTTATATGAAATTTGAGAGGGAAGGTGTTGTCATATGGAAATTATGTAACTTCCAGATATGAAGTCTTAATCCTGGTAAAATCCTGATATATAGTTTACATTTTTAACATGTCTATGTGGAGTATTCAGTTTTGTCAAAGAAGTAGTGTCTACAGAGAGTGAGTTTAATATACTTTCCAATTCTCTTTGGGCAAGTAGTTGAGAGTAGTACTTGATATTTCTGGTCAGATTATCCTAAAATAGAACAGGTACAGATTTGATTTAATTGGAAACATACTTATTAAAGAATGAAAGTTTAGAATGAAGAATAAAAAACCACAAAATATAAAATGTGAGCTTCTGAAGCTGGAGGGTTTTTTTAATATATTATAGACTATAACATCTTCTATTTTATGATTAAACAATGAAAACCACTATAATTTTATTCAAATTATTTTCTCTTATTGAAGATTACTAGAGATATATACTAAAAACTAAGGTTTTGATTGCATATAAAATATTATAGCATCTTGAGCCAGAATTTAATTTTCCATTAAATAATTTTATAGAAGCATAAATATTTTAAAATGTAGTACTTCATTCATTTCATGATTGTACTTCCTCAGACCAAGGAGAAAAAGCTTCTATACACAATTTTAGTTTCTAAAGGAATAAGGTTGGAATAGGAAAATAAAATATAGTGATGACTTTACTCTTCTACTCCCAGCTGGAACCTTCAAACATTTTTGTATTTTGCTATACCAGTGAAATCTTGAGAAATTGAAAGGTTTGAGGGATGGGAAGATCCATGAGGAGGAATTGTAGAGCTCATTTTCTGGGCTACTCAAATTTTGACAATGAAAAGGCTCAGTTAGCATCTCGACCAGGTACAGAGGTTGTGTTTAGCGTTTGTAGCAGCAATGGTTGAGCATATATTTAACACTTCTCATCTGCAAATGCTTAGGTCTGATGTGGTGCTGTTTGAATGGTCTAGGGTTTTTTGCCTGGATAATCCTGTATGATAGCTAAAGCTTCTTTATTCCCTGTTGTTGCAAGTAAAAATCAAATTATTCACTTGGCTGTTAGAGAGATGCAATGGATTTGGCCATCTACCTATTAGACTTCATGTCTGTATGATCTGTGGAAAACTAGAGGATCACTGGCATCATGTTAATATTTCATAATCCATTTTCATCCCAGGTCATTCACAGTTTTGGGAATGACTGGAATATCTGAGAATGACTCATGGTATAACCATAACAGTACGTTTTGGTGAAGGAGTTAGGAAGTAAAAGTGAGTCATTATGAATAATGAAAGTGTTATTAAAAAAAACAAAAATCAAAGCGTTTGAAATCCCATGAGCAGGGACTTTAATGTAGTACATCTTGACAGGAATTTCCTGAAATAGAAATGTATCATATAGAGGGCTTTCCAATGATTGGAGCATTCCAAACTATTGTAGATATAATGTTTTTTGGGGGAGACACAGCGAGTCTTATTAATGTAGGAAAACATTGCAAACAATTGCGTTTCATAAAAGTATAATCTTCTAGCAATCCTAGAAAGCTGTTTTGATATTTTAATACATTCCTTATTTGGTGGAGTTGACCTGTTTGCTGATACTTCGAAGGCTTCATTCATCCATGGGTAGTTTGACTATTCATGTAACATCCATGGAATTATTAAAACACTCCACTAGTTCAAAACTGAGGTGCTGCACTAGTGAAAAAGCTTAGGGGTGCTGCCCAGGGTTATGGTAAACACCAATTAGTAATAGTCAGAGCTGGTTTCATTCATACCCTGTTTCTACTTCTCTTAACTGTAATCTCCATTTTCAGTCACTGTAATATTGAGGGATATTTTAAGAATCCCCATAGACAAGGAAGGGTTAGCTATTACTGTAAAATCTCGTTTGACATCCATGCTGGAAATGATGAAGAAAAGATTGGAAGAGTAGGGAGAGGTACACTAAAGCCTAGATTTCCATCCCTGGCTTCCTGAAGTGCTCCAAGCTTAAGGTGCTCAGTACTTTGGCTGCTCGTTTCTTCTTGAGTATAGGGAGTGCTGTTAAATGCTTATCATGTGCCAAAAAAACCCCAGTGCAACCTATTCTGACATTTACATGTCAACTTCAGTATCCTCTCTTGCTTGTTAATACATCTGTCCCACATCTGGTTGTGTAGCAGATGTGTCTCCTTCTGACTTAGGAGTTTCTTAATCTAATGTGAAAGCTCATAGTAAAGAACCATAATTATGAATATAATCATTTGATGACTTTTCATACATATTTTTCTGTAAAAAGTATGTGGGGGAAAGGATTGGTTAACATTTTTAAAGCAGAAATTATCTCATTACTAGCTCATAAAAACCTCTTTTGTCTTAGAGGATATTGGAGGAAAGTGTGACTTTAAAATTCTTCAGTGTTGTACTCAGCAGACTGGATAAATACGGAGTTGGGGAGTTACTAAAACATTGATTCCTGATCCAACAGACCAAAACTGTTACAGTCTATTGGGTCAATGCCTGTGACATGATAGGCCATAACAGTTCCTTTGGACATGTCAGTGGCTAATTATACACTTTTTAGTTTTCAGATCATTGATTTGATAGACCACAAAGAAGCAGATTAGAACATGCTCTAAGTGTTGTCAACCTGAGTGCTTTAAAACCAAGGAGGAATTAAGAGCATTGTGCAAGAGTCAGAGAGAAGATGAAAGAATGAAATGTTATTAATAAAAATGGAATGACATGGATATAGTTTGCATGGATTAGCTGTGTAATTTGCAATGTGCTCTGGCAAAGAGAGGAAGTATTAGAAGAACAAACTTTAAGTAACAATGTTGATGAAATTAATCAAGAAAGAGGCAATTTACACTCTTGCATGTTTTTACTGTAGCATTTCCCACCTCCAAGGAGTCTAAAGCATTTGATTAGATATTTAAATAGATTTTTTTTCACATACCTTTGGGCTTATCAAGCTTCTGATATTCTAGGAACCCACCTGGAGCAAACACCAGATTGTAAGAATACTGCAGGAATGGGAATAAAATGTTTAACTATGTATCCTGAAGAAAAACTTCTTTTGTGAAAACTGCTGTAGGATGTTTCATATATGTGCATAAAAAAAAAAAAAAAGAGGAAAGTCTTAATTTAAACCAAATGTGTATCAGCCTCTAAATTTTCTTTTGTTTTTCTTGAATGAGTTTTTAAATAATCCTGGCAAGGTTTTCATATATATGGTATTTTAGTTATAATATGAAAAAATTATGCTGCCAAGTAATTTGTAAAGTCATTCAAAACTTAATATAATGTAAAGGAAAAGAATTGTTGTTATTCATAATTGCTGAAGCTTATACCTCTGTATATTAGGAAACTTTGTAGTGAATAAAATGGTGGTTACTAGTAAACAATAATAGTTATTATGAAATCAGAAACAAATATAAAATATGTTTTGAAACATTATTTTAAGGATGACATGATATAGCTAAACAATAAATCCCCCAATGAAATAAATGTATTTTTTTAATGCATTTCAGTGGATAAAATACTGATTCGTTACACAAGTCTGAATCTTCAAAATGTTCTTTGTCCTAAAGACAGTGAACAATATGTCCAAAATATAGTAATAAACAAAATTTTCAAATATAAATGTTAAGACTTCAAAAATAGCCTTAATTTAGCAGTCCTGGATCATTCTGACATCAATTTATGCTGCTGATGTGGAGCACTTCTGAAATAAAATTACTGGACTACTTCTTCAAGTATTTAATTTAAGTGCATAGATTGTGTTAATCACAGTAAAAGGCCATTAATTTTAGAGCAGTTCTGTCACTGAGATCAGTAGGAATTCTACTATGGATTTGTGTTTTATTCAGAATTTAACCTGATAGTTTTAGGTTTCAGTATAAAATATTAAGATCTACTTAAAAATCACGTGTTACTCTTGCAGATAAATATGCATCTTTAGACTCTATGTATTATATTATTAATAAAAAAAACATTTATACTAGGTATAATATATATTGTGTAACCATACATACAAAAAAAATCCACTGATGCAGGTAATATGAATTAGATCCAAGTCTATTTGTAAGGCTCTGATTTAAAAGCTAAATAAATCAGAAAATAAAATTTGTAAATCTAAAATGTGAAAGATGAAAGACATACAGATTTTTCCACTGGTTGGAAAGACATTGTCCACACTTTGACAATATATTAAAAAAAAAGCTTTGTTTTTTAACAACAATACTCAGTTGGAAGGTTGCATCAATTTGCTAGAAATTTTTATTGTACAGACTTTTAGGGCTGATGGAAGGAGAGAGAGACAGGTAATACATTTGGATGACATTGCCATGGCAGAATTATTTTATTTACCCCGTGCAGTGTGGAAGTTTCCCCAGCCTGCTTTACATCATCGGTATTAGGCTGTGCCAAAAGGAATCTCTCTCTTGTAGCATTTGAATGGGTTATTTTGCAGTTCAATATCAGGGCTAAAAAAAATGCCTGCTCATCTGCTGGGGAAGGTCTGACATAAGAACACAAACTATGAGAAAACACCTTCTGTTGACCTTTTTTCCCTTTAGGATTTTTATGCCCATTTTTGTTTTGGTTGTTTGTTTGTTTGGTTTTTTTTTCTCTCTTTGAGTAAATGGAATAATGCAGGCATATCTCTGGCCTTGGGAATGCACATTTCCTTTAGTGTCCAGAAGAGCTAGGGGTTGTTTTTTTTTTCCCTTTTCTTGATGATATGCTTTTTGCAATTGCAAAAGTACTTTTTGGTATTAAAACAAACTATTCCTGTTGAAGAAGGTGTGTGACTGGTGGCAGGATGAAATTTAATGAGAGATTTCGTTTCTTTTCTGTCTCCTGCTGTCTTTGGCAATCTGAATTTTGGTTGCGACATCTTGTCATCGGTTAAATCACACTGAAATGTCCTGTACTGAGCACAACGAGGACACAAATGAAAAGCCATGCAGAGGTGACTAAGCTGGCAGGGAAGTGAAGGGCTTGGCTGAGCTGCCTGGAAGCAGGGATGTGGTGCCATTTCAGACACCCTTGGGCATGTGAGAGATGCAGGGAGGCCAGGGGGACACGGGTCCTTCTGGAGTGGCAGCTGGGCCCAGGCAGATGGATGAGCTGCCTTTGCTTGGGCAACAAAGCTGAGCTTTAGTGTTTTCTGTGCAGTAATAGTTCCAGAGGTAGCTCCATTAATTTCTTTTGAGTCAGGATTTTCCTCTATCTGCTCCTAAGGTCTGCCTCAAAATTTCAGGAAAGAAATTGTGAGGAATGGTGTAGGTGAGAGAGGATGATCTGACAAGGAAAGCAGAGTACCTAAGTGAAAGCAAAATATCCACATCTTCCTCTTTGTCTTGGCCTAATTATGATTGGTTAGGTTGAAGAAGCAATTCTGCAGAGAAAAGGAACCTGACACCGAAGAAATTAGTCTAACAGTAAAATATGCTTTCCTAATGCACATCAGGTCAAACATGTCACTGTTAGTGTTGTTGAAGCTTGATACCACATTAATTATTTATAGTTTTATTCTTAGTTCATTTAATATATCTTATAAGTATGGCTGTGAACTTGTTTAGTTGTCTTTGTGTTGTGATTCAAATGGTATGGGTATGATAATATACTTTGGTCTTACAATAATGGGAATATAAAGCATGATAATAGCAAAATCAACCTTCTAATTATAGTTATTATGCTAATATTAAAAAGTTTAAATTCTTTGATAGCCTTGATATTTAAATTTAGGGCGCCAGAAGGAGGGAGTTGGGGAGGACTTAATAAAATTATTTTAAAGGGAAACGTTGTCCATCTTGAATATTGCAGAAACCATTCAAGGAGCCAGCAGTCAGCTGTATTAAAATTCAAAGTGAAAAAGCCCTTAAAATTAGAGTCCTCAAAAGAACAGCAAAGTCTTAATGTTTAGAACATGAAGGAAATATATAACATCTTTAATAATATAATCGAGAAATGTATAGATGTACCACATAAAATTGCTGGGAAAAATCACTGCCACACTCAATAGCACCAGATCCTTGGGGAATACAATTTAGAGTAGCTCCAGTGAAGTCAGTGCTTTCAGTTAAGCTGCATCATTTTTTCAGCTGAGATTCTGATCCCTGAATTCTAAATACTGGCCGTGTTTGTAAATCCCATGGTGGTCTTACCAGAAAAAGTCAACTGATTAAATATAGTTTAAGTCTTCCCACTGTAAATTCTGTTCAATATTGTGTTTGACTTCATCTGAATTTCTGATTTTCTGGGGCTCTGCACTGCTTTCTGCAGTTGCTGTATTTTTGGGGGCGGAGGGGGGGAGAGTCTGCACCTCTGTGTTAAGAAAACTTATTTCTGTCTAGTTTTGTGAAGTTTGTCAGCAAAGCCCAAGAATTCAAGTCTATAAAGCATAATCACTGCATGTTAGTGAATTATAATTTCTCTCACGTTTTAGATTTTCTATGGTTAGTGCCTTTATTTCTAGGGAAGTCCTGATCTCTTAAAATTCCTCTTGACTTCTGCTATGGCTTCTATTTTAAGAAAGTTCAGTGTCCAAGAAAAAGGGATTGAAAACTTCTGGGGCTGCTGGGTGAATTAGGTGTGTGTCAAAACTTTGTACTTAATTGTGTGCTGTGTGAATTAATGTTGAAAAGTCCGACTGTCCCCCAGCGTTTTAGGGAGAGGAGAGGACATGGAGAACACTTGATCATTTGCCCCATGTGCCCTACATGGGTTTTTCACCCACAGTGGCCTAAGTTTATAAACTTCCCAGGCAAAGCTGGGAGTTCTGGACCCCTGAGGAACAGCAGGGCCAGTGACTGCAGGAAGGGAAGGCAGTGGTAGGTTGGTGCTTTTTGAGGAATATGGAGTAGTGCAGACACAGCGAAGCACATCCATTCCTTGGGCAGGGCAACTCCGTGGAAACTTTTAGAGGGAGCATTCAGAGTAGCACTTTATTCTGAACTTAGGCTGGCATTGAGCTTCATGATGGTTAGATCCCTCAAGTCATTAAAAAAATAGGATCTGAGACCCATCCTTTGAATCTCTTCCTATCTTCCACTTCCAGGTTTGGAATTTTCCAGTATCAATGTAGATGAATGACTTATGGGTCAGGCATTTCTTTACAGGAGAAGTTCTGTATGTTGAACAGACATAGCAAGCATAAGGCTCAGGCTCCAGTGATTAAAGAACTTAAAACCCCCAATATATATAAAATGTTTATGCTATAGTATGGCATGTTTTCACCAAACAGAATCAGGAAGGAAGAAAGAAATCGTGTAATGGATTGGATATGCAAAAAGTCTGCTGGGTATGCCAAAAGAGGGAGGATTCTGTCAGATGTGGGGCCTTAGAGGCATGTGTTTGTTAGGAGTCTGCCAAAGGGACTACAGGGAATGGAGCAGAGGAAATTAGAACATGTTCAAACCTTTTGAAGCTGGTGTAATGCAGGTTCAATAACCACCCCAAAGGAAGAAAGCACATCTAAATCACTTAATAGTACTTCTGTTGTCCTCCCCTTCTCGTTTTGTCTGAACTCAGGATATATATCAAAGGTTTAAACTTTTTTTTTTTCAAAATTTAAAAGCTGCTTTATTACCATATTGGTAAAAAACGTGTTAGTTTTCAATTTGCTAGAAGAGATAAAAATTGATATATAGGCTTGAGAGAAGCAGTAGTATGCAGAGGGTTTGCCCTTGGGAAGTGGCTATTTGGATGGAACACAGCCATTTGGAGCCCCAGCAGCATGTTTTCCTGACCCACACTGTCTGGGAGACATCAGAGAGCTCAGACTGCCAAAGGGTGCCACTCCTGCACTTAAAAGGACTGCACTTAGCCCAGGGTGTAAGGATCTGGCAGGTTGATTATATCCAACTGTACATTCAGATCAATGTATTTGTCATGTTATCCTTTCAAATTTTTTTTCTGTTTTATATTCCTTACAGCCAGTAACAACTTTTAAAACTGTATTTTAAAAAAATAAGAAGAAGGTTTCTGTTTTTTAAACCCATGTCTTTTACATCTAAGTATTAACCAGTGAACAGTAAAACTTTAGCTCTGTACTTTCACTGTTAATACACAAATTAAATTATGGAAGTGATTCTGTATCTTAATTGAGCAGGGCTTATTGTATAATAAAGTTGGGTCCGCTTACAATTCTTGTACCTTTTTGAATCATTAAAAGCATAGCAGTGATGAGGAACACTAAACCAACCTAAAATGCATCATGAATTTTCATCATATCTTACTTGTGAGATTTTTAAGCCTTGTATGCTTGGTGTGGTTAGTGCAGAAATTGGTCTTTAAAGGGAACGCTCCACATTTGCAGAGGACTGAGCAAGGTTAGCTGTACTTGGTCATGTGAGCTCTCCATCTGCTTTGAGAGAGATGGAATCAGATGCACCACAGTGTCACCTTCACTCCTTTGGCCAATTTTGGGGTTGTCCATGCCAGGGGCTAATGCTGGCTTTAGCCATCAGGTGTGATATCTGTGTGTAGTGGTGCCCCTGATGAGCAGTTTTCCCTTTAGCTCTATTCAAACAATAGCATTGAATTTACCAAAATAAAAACCTGCCACTATTAGAACATTAAAGCCATAAAATGGCTTAAGAATTTCTTGTAATTGTCACAGATAACACATAATGAGTTATAAATGTAGTGAACAGGCTTATTGAGCTCCAGCATCTAGTCTTGTCATTCTCACAGTTGCTATGCTGACCAATATGTAACAGCCTACTTTTAAAACTTATTTATGGAGTTATGAAACTAATTTTATTAAAGCAAAATACAGGGAAAAGAGTATCTTCCTATGAAGCAGTATAACAAGGGATGCTTATAGTAGATGTTTTAAAAATAGGTATAAAAATAGATATAAATTTGGGTTAATTTTTAAAAAAAATTAATTTCTTCTCAGTAATTAGTAAAGAGTTGGCTAAAAAAAGAGTACGATTTCAGACCCGTTACAGTAACATTTGTCATTCCAAATGAAAAATTACAGTTAGTGTTCTGGGGTCGTTCTGGAAGTACTAACCCAGCATATTATCCTTGCAGATAATTCTGTACTTTGGCATCTGAAGATAGTGGCCCAGTGTTCCAGTGTTCTGAGCAGAGATAAAGGAGTTTCTCAGTAACCACTTTAAGAGGCAGTTTTTAAGGAAAAAACACTTTTTAAGGAAAAGCGATATTTTCATTTAAGTGAGAGGGCAGTTTAATAACTTAGTAGAAACGAATCAGAAGGATTTTCTGTAAAATAGTAGCTGGTAAGTCTGCATTGCTACTGGCTGAATCCCTTTTAGGCAACCATTTAACTTTTTTTTTCTATGTAATTATCACAGAGGTGGCAGCAGTAAATAGTGACAAATTATGCTACCTATGAAATACAGAGTAACTCTGTATTTATAATGTGAAATTCATCCTATTTTGGTTTCTTAAATTCATGTCTTTACCATTACATGTCAGGAAAATCTCATTATCTTCTGCAACTGTTGCAGATGACAAAATAAAGAGCAAAACTACCAATTGTAAATCCAGCAGAAAGTGAAAGAATGCAAAATTTGACCACTAAGTCCATACTAAGAGGCAAGTGTCAGTATCTCTGGTAGGGCAGAGGCAGTGACCAGATACTGCTTTGGGACTTACACAATCCTGTCCCTCAGTAGAGATTGCAGATTCCTTGTTTTGTTTTGTTTCCCTAGAATGTGAACCTCTAAGTAACAAGGTCCACAGATTTCTAAATGGGAATTTCAAATCTCTTGATACAGTGGACATGAAGTAATAGAAATAGATTTTGTTCTCCTAGGGCTTAACTCTTGAAGGTTTTGTTGCCCCTAAGAGATGTTTGCTCCTCGTTGGAATAGTTTTCAGTAGGATCCTCAGAGTACTTAATGCTTACAGAACTGTTTTTCTTAGTCCTTAGCATGAGCCAGAACTGGCTCCTCCTGGCTTTTATTTGTTAGACTCTTGCATTAAAGCCGTACAAAATATCGAGGGTCAGGTTTTTGCTGTGCCTGACAGTGCAGGCTGGAGGAGCTGTGTGCAGCTGGGAGTAAAGCAGCACCCAGGTGTTGACTCTTCACCCAGGGTCATTAATCCTGCACACCACCAAAATACTCCAAGGAAGCTGTGTATATGCATATAAAGGAATCATTTCATGTTAAGCCCTAAACATGGTTTCCACTAACCCAAATCCTGTTTGCTTAGACTTCAGAAAGGACAAATCAGGATTTGTGCCATAATGAAATTTTCTGCATTTTGAAATACTAGTGAATTTAGCATTTATTTTTTTATGTTACCTGGTTTAAAAAAGAATTTTGCAAGAGAAGGTTTATATTAAATTACTCATCTCTCTAGCTTATTCTCCTAAGATTCTGAAAAAGACTTTTCTATGTATTTGGATGACAGTATATGAGAATATACTATGTCACTTTTTTTTAATAAATAGCAGAAAAATAATTTTCTGATTGCAGTCATATTAGAAAAAACAAAATATTTTAATTTCAATATCCTCCTTTCAGATGCACGAAGTAAATTGCAATTTAATTTTTTTTTCAAAAGCGCTTTTTACATATTTTGCAGTAGTGCCCTTTAATGGCTATATTAATATATTGTTTTATTTTTATTAGACTTCATAAATATATTGACATATCTGTAACACTAAACATGAAGCTTCCAATGCAAGAGTTTGTACATAGTCCATATCCAAATGTCACCATTATTTCATTTAAAAGATCCCAGCATGTCTACCTCATGATCCTTATAAACTCTATAGTACTGAACACTTTTTCTTGCTACATTCATTAAAATTAAGCACCCTTCCCCTACCCCATCTGTAAACATCGAGTCAATTGGCAGCTAGCACATTTCCCAGTCAGCAAGCAGTATTGTGAATTTTATCTTCTCTTGCAGAAATCAATTCGTCTTCGTTGCAGCAGATGAAATTTCTTGTAACACCTCTGCAGGTAACAATCATTGATACTTCTTGATGCATCCATCCAGGTCTCAATATCCTTTTTCACATGCTGCATTTAATCGTAAGACAAAGCTTAGGAAAGTCCGTAGTGTAAATCTTTGGAACAGTTTGATGAATTTATAACTTCAGCCTCTAGGTTCTGCCATATAAAAGCCATTAGGTTATTTTGCTGACTTTGGTGTTTTATTTCCAGTTTAAATATCGTATGGCTTAGTACATAAGGATATGTTAAACCTTCTAAGGAGAACTTGCTGTGCAGTGCAATCAAGACTGTGACTTTCAAAAGCCAAAACAAACAGAACTGATGAAAAGAGCAAAGGCTTAGATGTATGTAGGACATTGTAAGTGCTACAGATTTAACAATTTTCTTTTCAACTCATTGGGGGCAAATAATGCCCACAAGGGTATTGCAGACCCTAAAGCACTCACAAAGTCTATCCTATGGATAAGATAGTGGGAGAGAGGGTCTGTGTCTTCAGAGGATCTCTCTCTAGTAAGTAAAAAAAGTCTTGATATGCTATCATGTTGTAAGCAATGGGTATAGAAGAATGAACAATGTTTTTAAAAGGTAATGGTATTTTATAAATATATTGAATATGTCAAGGGATTTTCTCTCTTTTAAGCAATAGAGTTTGAACAAGCTTAGTCTTAATTCAGGTAAGGATGGTATTATATTACTACATAAGAAATCAAAATGCAAAATAAGTAGTAACAGTGGTGGGACATATTCTGCTAATAATGTTATGCAAAAAGTCAAGAAGCTGCTCATATTAAAGGATGAAAGGGTACATAGTGTGAAATCAAATGTTGGTATTAAGAAGTGTTTGTTTGTAGAGTTTTATATTAGCAGAAATAAATGAAAGGTGACGAGAATTCTGTTTATGCCGTTATGATCTACATAGAAACAAAGAAAGAGCATTTATTTATGAAAAAGAAGATCATAACTAAAACCAAAATATGCTAAATTGTAGTAATCTCTATGCTAGCTGTAGCATTTTTGGTGGTAATCTGAAAAGTTCTTCCGTAATAAAACGTAATTTAACATAGGTTTTTCCAAGTCCTATATCATGAAGAAAATACATTTTTAGAAGCCAACATTTGTCACATTCTTGATATCACTCGACTTGGATTTTGGCTTTTATTTCACTTGAGCTTCCTGCTCAGCTCTTCACTGAAGTGAGCTGTAGTAGGGAGGCTACTAATTTGTAAATCTAAGCCTTGCTAAGTAAGAATAAATATATTTATTTTAGCAATTTTTAAACTTGGAATTCTTGAGTTATATGTGGGGTCTGTGGGGCCTGTTCTGCAAAAGTGAACCTTCTAATCAATAATTTTTGCTCTAATAAGGGCATTCCCCCCCCCCCCCCCCCCAATTCAGGCACAATTTAAGTGCCCAAGGCTTTATTATACATATTCTATATATCACTTCTTTAGAATTCCAGTCAAAACCATAACACTCTTATTTACATTCAGTGAACTTTGCACAAAAGGAAATGGATCTCTGCATATATTTATTAAAACTTTTCAGTTTACCAGTTGATGACCTCTGTTGAATTCATTCAACAATAAGGTATTTTTGCTAGGTATGTTTTTGACCATATGATGAACACGTCCATCATAGTTGACTGTTGGTGCCTCTTTTTCCAATAAGATATGAAGGAGAAAGCTCATGAAAACCTGTGTCTGCTTTTTCTTATATACCTACATTTTAGTAATAGAATCTAAAGGACTTTTGGCTTTATAAAAAAGTAATTCTCTGGCCCATATTCCTGTGATTCAAGTTGCCAAAGTTGAATTTGGTCTTTCAAATTTGTACGTTGACTTCCAACTAAGTTATTATCTGATATTTAATGTTTTAATACATGGAGCATACACAGAAATACTTCTAGAACCAAAGGTAACCTTCCTGTGGCTTTTCAGATGCATGCAAAACACCTGCAGGATGATTATATAGTGCTTTTTTTAGTGCTCCTAAACTCAGTTACAGTAATTCTACTTTGTTTCTAAAGTTGGTATAAAGTGAAGATACTTATGACTCGCTTAATGTTTGAAATGTGAGTACATGTATGTTTGTATTGTTTCCTTGTACAGAATGTGTGTGTTTGTAGTTTAAAACAGTAATATAACAAGTAAAGCATTGGTTGGAACTTGATCATCAAATGGAAGTGGGAGGTCTTGGGTGATTCTGCTGGTAATATTCACCCTTTCCTTCTTAATACTTTATCATTCCTGCCAGAGGACACTTAGTATCACTTAGGCCACATAGTATCTTTTTTGATTTGGGAGTAAAATAATCTTGAGTAAATAAATGTGTTAATGAGAAAAACAGCATGTCCATATACACATTTCTATTTATGTGTCTGTTCTTGAATGCACTTTACAGAAGGAAAACCTCCTCAGATATCTGACAGAGGGATCCTTCCATGGGAAATTTAAAAGCATTTTACTCTTGATTGCATCCTGCACATTCTGAGGCTAAAAATAGTTACTCTTCAGAAGAGAAGTCCTGCACTTCTGGGATAGATCTCTGGCAGGCATGATTAAAGGGTTTGCACACAGATTCAAACCAGAACAGGAGCAGGGAAACTATCAGAAACCTCCTATGGGTTTGATGATGGAATTTGAGCAGGATCTCTGAAGACCTTACTCTAGCAAATTCCTGACAATAGTTCCTCTAGGGGAGAATTAATGCTGCAGTTCTTGTTTGATGGGAGCAATGGACATTGTGCTTTATCAGGCCCTGGATAAATCAGAATGAGACCCAGAATAAACCCGTGGTTTATTTACATGTTGGTTGCAGAACATTGTTGATTTTGTATCTTTAGCATTTTTAGTGAATTTTTCAAATCAGTGCTCAATGTATTTTTTTTCTTTTAGGTCTTGTAACATCAAAATGCATAGTTTGTAAAGAAAAAGCATTTTTAGTGTCTTTTGCAGGTGCATTCTCAGATGTACCTGCATATGACATTTTATATTCTTTTCTGTAAAAATGGGAAAGGATTATTATTTTATATTTATTTTACTCTCTCTCTTCTTCCAGTTTTTAACTGTTATCCAGACGCTATGTACAAACAAAACGAAAAAAAACCCAGTGCAGATGCATGCTTGGTATTATTTTTCTCCCAAGTGTATCTGCAGTTTATGATTTTGAAATAACGGAGAGAGAAACAAGAATAAATATATAAACCTGAATTTGGAATGAAGTATTGTGGAAGTGGATATAACATCTGTCCAATTGTGACTGTATTTATTTACATTTTTGAGCAGAATCAGTCCCAAGAGGAGGGATAGTGTGTGTGTTTGCATGCAAAAGAAATGCTTTATAAAGCTTTAGAAGTTGACAATCTTAGATTAAGTTATTGACCTCCATTTGGAGAAAGATACAGTCTCCAAAACATTTTGAAAGGTTTAACTTGATAAATCTAGGAAAAATGTTGAATAAAAGCAGGCAGCTTCATAAGAAAATATTGGAGTTTTTACTATTGAAATAATTGAAGAGAATATTGGCCATTTTTAGCAAATGCAATTGCTCCAATCATTGCAATTTCCCTGTATACTATCATTAACCTGTCAGCACTAACACTGCCACAAAATTAATTCATTGAACAATAGCAAATATGGAGATACTTATTTAAAAGCAAATTAATATTTGATGAAGTGCTAAAAATGGCTACAGTTCCTGCTGTGGCAAACCTACCTCTGCTGTGGTACATAAATAACTGTAGCTGGTGAAAATTTTTGCCATAAGTGCTTGCATGCATCTCATTGACCTCTTTATGTGTCTGGTAGGACGTATTGAACAGATCATACTCTTGCAAAGGAATTTGGAAGAGTATAATCCAAACTGCTTAGGAAGAATGCAGCTTCAGAGATATTTCCTTCAGCCTGTTAGAATGACTGTGTGAAGACATATGCTCAGCTAAGAGAGGTTCTTCCCTTTTACTGTTGCTGCCAATGGGTTTGACTTCATTTCATGAAGCAATTTGGGAAAATAACCATTTTCTATGAGATGCTTTTATTATTATGTTATGCTTCTCCGCTAATCAAATAAAAAATGAAGATGAAGGAGCATCTGTATGGTCTTTGTGTTAGTATTTATTTAGGGCTGTACTGCTGTTCCCTGTGAAAAATAGCAGATACTGAAGTTTTTGCTCTGGAAAGACTAGGAAATGTTGCACTAATGCACAAAATTAAACTTCTTCTATAAATTCAAGTGTCCTTTATGTTGGCAGTTTAAACTTGCATTTACTGCTGCTATAAATAGTTGCTTATATGGAATTCCATTTGTTACAGCTTTTACTGCTCTTGGTAGTTGTGTGGTAAAGACGTTTAGCTATTGGATTCAGTTGATAAAAATCAGTAAACACTTTGATTATCCTCTGCTCTTCTTTCATGAGGTTTGATTAATTCCTTTCTCTCACCCAGTGGAAGCACTGGCAGCCCTTGCTGGCATCTCTGTCATTATCTGTGTGACAGCTTGCCTGCCCGGTGCTCGCGGTTCTAGGTCAGTTCGCATGGCTGCTCAAATGTGACAACATGACAAGATTAAGGAAAGCTGAGGTTCTGTGATTTGTAAATGGAGGATTTGCAATGTGAAGCTCCTTTGATAACAGAAATAGTGAATAATCTGTGTTTGTCCTCAACAAGTGTGTATAAGCATGTGTGCATCTCCTGTGTTGGCTTTTTAATGAAGCAATTAGGTTGTTTTTTCTCTGATAGACTGAAAATAGTGCCCATGGAAGATAGTTTGTGTGTGCGCATGTATGTATGCCCATATAAAAGTCCATTAAATTAATAAGATTCAACTTTAATATCTTGAGAGTATCATATTGCATTTAAAACAATGCTATGGTTGCACTACTTTATCCATTAACACAAAAGGCTGCTTTAAAATTTAATAAACAAAGTACCCAGTATATTTATTATTGAACCAGAAAAGAATTTCTTCAAGCTTTATTGCTCCTGAATATACCAGCAATAGTAATAGGAAAATGCTTAGAGATCAAAGAAATACTTGGTTTTCATTGGAATGGAGCTGGGTTTAGGTGTCACCTGATGGCAAGCCTTAGTTTCCCCAGTGGCTTTTTTTAAGGAAGTTTGTATGAAATCTGAGTTTCTGGGACAGAGGCTGGTGGTGGTAGCATAGAATTATGTTAGACTTGGGACCAGGCATCGACTGCAATTCCCACACTTGTGTAAATCCAGACACCAAGAGTGTGGTCTGTCCCTGGGATTGCTCCATAGCAGTTATTCAGCATCAGCTCAGGGGAAAGTCACCTGTGCTGCTGTTTGTTACACCTCTACATTTCTGCAAATTAATCAATATAAATCATGTTTATTTAAATGTTTAAGAAGGTGTCAGCTCAGCTTTGGCTGGCTGCAAGCATCTCACAAATTTGAAAAGAAGATACGCGTTGGCAAACAAGCAAAATTAAAACCACATCTGAGCATCAGTTAAATTCCTGCAAAACATGCCTGTCAATTAACAAGAAAATTAACTGGCCAAATTGAGATGTGACATACATAAGTAAACAGTCAAGAATTGGAAATTCATCTCTACATACAGAAAATTCTGCATAGACTTCTCAACTTTCTCCTTTCTCCAAACTGCAGGAAAAAGTAAACACTACTTTTAATATTTCATCGGTGACATATTTATGAAGATCCCTTTGTGGAAACCTTTCATTATTGCCCTCTACCTATGGTAGACCCTGGTCAAGTTTCTTATCTCTGTGAAAACCTAGGAATGTGTTGGTACTATAGTGACAGGAAATCCCATATGGCTCTCCAGGCACACAGGAGTTCAGCACTGCAGAACACCCTGAAGTTTCAGTCTTTATTGTGCTGCCTGTCTCTTCCCAATTCTTTCTCTGGTCCACATCACAAATCTGTAACTCATTATAGGTCATGGGAGAGGGAGATGATATGAATAAAGAATATTGTGGTCCTCACTTGTACAAGGACCTCAGTGTTTGATAGTGTGCCTTTAAAATTTTGCATTGAGAATTTTAGCATTCTTTACCTTACCAATCAAGGAAAATTCCTGGAAACTTTTTATCAGCAGATTTCAATTTCTCTGATCTTAAGTAAAAACTTCAGAGACATCTTTCTCTATTGCCTTCTGACATAGACAGACTCGTTGGTCATTCACATGACTGAAATGCCCAAAGCTGCTTGGTGTTGATATCCAAAATGCAGTTAATTGCTTGGTTGCACATGGTTTGAACACCGTAAGCAGATACCATCCTACTTCAGTAGGATGAATTTTAAGTTAAAGGGCTACCACTGCTGCACAGGTTTGACCCCCTGAGCCTAAAATATTGCTTAGCACTGTGGTGTGTGACTGGTGTGCATAGGAAGGAGCAGCTAAGGCCAGGTAACCCTTGCTTTCCTTGTATTCTACCAGAAACAATTTTATTACTTGATTGTTCAGTTATAATCAAAGCTGATAAAGAATGGATAATATTGCAGAAAAGTTAGAAATATGAGCTTTCCCATGGTACACAGGCTTTGCTTGTAATATGGCTGAGGTCAGAGTTAGATTTATCTGAGGTAGTGCCCAGTTTTTAAATTCTCTCTTTATGATTCTTAAGCAGGTTCATAATTTTCCATAGTTCTTCTGGCAATATATAGACTTGAAAAAGTGGGGGGGAGTTGATAATGATAAGTAAAATATGTACATCAAATTCTTTAAAATCTTCATTTTATAGTTCTCAAATCACGTGAGGAAAATATGTGAACTTGGTTCATATTTTATGTGGTGGATTTTTCCTTATTAATTCTGTTATTAAGCCCTATAGTGTGTATGTTATTTAGAAGCTTCTGAAGGTTTCCAGTATCAGAGCTCCACTGTCTGTCACAGATATTTATGGAAATACAGACATAGTACTAAAGAATTAAAAATCCTGAAATGGTAATTATGATTGGACATAATTCCCCAATTTTTAGGGACTTCAACAATACCTCCTATTGATGATTTAGAAAGATATTCCCTTTCAAAAGCCCTACTAAAATAAATCTCACCATTTCCCTTTTTTAATTCTCTTTTTTATTATTATTTGTTCAATGAACAACAATTTGTTCTTTTCTGTAGTATTTTAGCATTTTTAAACCTTCCACTGAAAATAATTGAAGGTATTGAGGCATAGCATAAAGAAAGAAGAACATACCATATACTGGTGGATAGTTTATAGCTATATTTATAGAAGTTAGCATGGCACACTGGATTTTTTTCTCATTTATTTCCCAGTAAGTTGTTAGTCCAGCTGTTTAAGAACCAGTGTCAGTATGATAACAAAATGCTAGCAAACATATTTTTTCCCATTATGTCCTGAATGCTTGTCCCAGATATACTGGAAAACAGAGGAACATACCTTGTTCTAATTAGTGATGCATCAAAATTGTTCATCAGATGTGTTGGACAAGAAATTGTGCGTGTGCGTGTTGGTTTGGATACATTGATTTGACATTCTGTAAAATACACAGAGAATTGCATTGACTATTAATTTATTCAAAACTTTACCACGTTCATGCCCTAAATTTTAGTAAATTGTTTACCTAGAATGATAATTTCCAGTGTAAATTATCTCAAAGCTTTTAAATGCCACTTATTCTAAAGAGAAGGAAGCACACTGGCATAATAGTGAGTAAATGAAGCAATGTGTGTGTGACTGAAGCAGCTTACTGATTTGCAGTGTGACAATATAGTTTAAATCCTTACTATTTTCAGCATGGAAATCAGAATCTATTCTGCTAACCTTCTGAGCTTCTAAATTTGGTGTCATGCAAGGGCGTGTTTAAAAATTAGCATTTAAAAAGAAACCCACTTGCTTTAAGTTTAAGCTGACACTGTTCCTTTCCTCTGTGGAAATGAAATTTATTAATCATAATAAAACCATCATATTCTGAAGGTAGAGGTCACCCTGAGGAGAAAAAAAAAGAGTCCATTCATCACAGAGGAATTTCAATGCATTTTTTTTGCAGATAATATCTGAGCATGTGTTCTTTACTCTTTGGAAATATTTGCTTCCATGTTTGTGCTTACGTATGTCAAGTGTATTTAGGGGGGTGCAAAAATGAAAGTTGTGCAGTTTGATTTTATATACTTTTTCTTTACAGAGGATTTGGAAGAATGCTTTTTACATTTCATTTTGTGTTTACATTGCACACATTTGTTTAAGTGGAATTTCAATATCCTGTAAAAGAAAAACAAGTGTTTATTTTAACAAGAGTATAAGCATCACTAATTCTGAAATAACATTTCTGTGTTAATATCACAGTAAAAGCTTTAGCATTATCATAATATAAATGTAAAACATTCTTTTTAAGGAGCAAGGATTAACTTTGGTCACAGTTCTCATGTTAGGATTGCTTTACAACTCTTTTGTTTTAAGAAAAAAACATGGATTATATAGTAGGATGAAAAAAGCAAGGCAAAACACTAAGTAATTACCACTTTTGGCAAAAGAGTAATAAAAATGTACTCAGAAGTCAATACTGGGTTGAAACAGTCATATTTTCATCTTTTGAAATTGTTTAATGTGTGTGTTTATCCATATTTTCCATTCAGTTGTCAAGATTTCTGTTGAATATTGATAGAATAATAATATTAGCAAAATGTTATATTACATCAGTATTGTAAACTTGCCAGTTACTTCTGTAACTGACTGAAATATAATAATAATAATTTAATACCGCCTGAGCCCTGTGTATTCAGGCTTATTCCTTCCTTACAGTGGCCCTTGTGTTTAGGCCACTAAATCCTGTCATAGGTGACCTGTTGTTTTGTGAGGCACTGTGACATAGCCAAGGATCCTGCAGGAATGGGATGTAGGATGGAGACAAAATGCAGCCCTACCACTAGACCAAAATTAATGGAGT
The DNA here is from genome assembly GCA_013398175.1 of Climacteris rufus. Classification (NCBI taxonomy): domain Eukaryota; kingdom Metazoa; phylum Chordata; class Aves; order Passeriformes; family Climacteridae; genus Climacteris; species Climacteris rufus. The sequence goes on along the minus strand of VZRZ01011485.1, from coordinate 1,014,478 downwards.
TTTTACAGATACAGATTTATAGCCCTTGATCAGTATTGCAGCAACACAGATAATCAGAAGGAAATAATTGCAGATAATCAGAAGGAAAAAAAATAAAAATAAATATAACTATTCCCATTGCTTTAAAAATAAGCATGTAAAATAATAGTACATGCAATTCCTCCTGTATGCCACTAAGGAAATGAGGGAAACATGTCTACCTATAAAGTAATCATTTTCCCTTCCTAGATGTTTTCTTACTGTTTAAATGAAGTTAGGCTGGAAAGAATAAAAATTATAATGATGTTTAAGATGATTATCAGACTTTAAAAATAGACATATATAGGTAACATCTTCAGTGTAG
>VZRZ01011485.1:974135-1009135 GCA_013398175.1 Climacteris rufus | reverse complement strand
CCCAGCGCTCCTGGGAAGAGCTGCTGGCCGCATCCCGGCCGGCGCTGCCCAGCAGCGCCTGGGAGGCCCTCCCAAGCGTGGCTGAAAAATTGCAGTTTGTGTGTGCATATGTTTGGACTCTTTCCATGTTGTCCTGTTTACAAGTTAACCTAAGTTGGGGTGTTTGTCACGGGTCTTCTTGGTTTTGTATTTAAATAAATAACGCAGCAAAGCGTCCCGCCAGGGGTTTGCTGCAGGTAGTTATATCCTCATGTGTAACGTGCTGCCGACCGGCCAGCACCTTAGTAAATGATCAACTCACCGCTGTGAACCTGCCAACTTGCTATAACAACTCTGCTTTAAAAAAAGTGTTTGTGATCAGGCTTTCTCTTTGTCATCGTATGTGCATGCAGTATGATCAGTTGAACAATAACCATCAATAAAGTTTCACAAGATTTGAAAACAAAGTTTCTGTAGCATTTATATCTAAGGATGATAAATAAATTATCTTTGAAATTGAAACAGAGAGAGAAAGAGACTATATTAATCGATGAAAAATGGGGCACTAACATATATTGATACTGGTGAGGGAATGAACTGAAATTTATTAAGAGTTCGATCCCTACATTTATTATGTAAGATATGCAAAACAAACCTCCTATTAAAAAAAGAAAAAGTAAATTTTGTTTAAACACCGTGCTGAAAGCAGCTTGAAAAATGTTTACCAAATGTTAGGCTTCCAATTTAAAGTGTAGATGAGACATCTTTTTTGGAATTGCACACACAAAATGTCTAATGTGGAGAATAATGGAATTTATTTGCAGTTTTAATTTTCCTGAGATGGCTTTACAGCTCCCACTCTCCAAATGATTATATGGCGTTTTAGTCTATTAAAATTATCTTGAAAGGTTGAGGGTGCAGCCCATATTAGAAAATATTTTGTTTATAAAACTCCTACAGTACTCCTAGTAGTCATTTTAAAATGTATGTCTGAAATAGTTATGTAAGAAAAGCATTTGAAATTTTTTTACAATATATATTGGGAATGTTTTCACTTATATAAATAACTACTGATAATATGACTTATGAAAAAATTATTACTACCATATGTGGAATATAGTGACTTCTAAACAGATTTAAAAGAAAAAAACCCTACAAACCCAGAAAATGTGTATATCTGTCTTTAGAAATTAGTGTTTATATCACAACCGTGATTTGTGAATAAAGAAAAATGGTTTGTAATATCAAAATAAAAGCTTAGTCTGAAAAGGTACAAATATGTTGGTGTTCAAAGTCATTTTGCTTTCCCTCCTCGCTGTGTTGGTCCCAGAGGTGTCCCCACAGTGGCACCACAACATCATGCACGATGTGCTCCCAAACAGACCTGCTCTGGCTGTGGGGCACAGGCTTGTTCCTGCCCAAAGGAGCTGGATCCTGCCTGGGGTGCCAGCCCTGCCCCCTGGGCTGTGCAGGGGCTGCTGTCTGTGTGTCTGTCCCTGTGTCTGTGTGTGCAGCCCAACAGCCTGGGCAACGTGGTCTGGCCTGGCTGCTGCCACAGGCCACAGCCAGGACATCCAGGATGGGGCTGGGTTGGAGGTTTGCTTCCAAAGATGGCAAAGGCTACACCAGTATCAGCTGTATTTTTCAGGCAACACTGCATGATACATGAGGAAGAATTGGGTTTTGTTCATAGGAATTAAAACAGGCATCTTCCCAACTTCCAAATTCCGGTTAGCCTTCCATTTAGCAGTCACTTTCATGAAGCTTCTACCTCTGTGCACATCAGGGACAGGGAAGAAAGCAAAGACAGCTGTTCCAGAAGGCTCCTCCATGTCCTCCCAGGTTTGTTGCCCAGGCCTCCTCCATGTCCCTCCCAGGTTTGTTGCCCAGGCCACAGGAAAGGTGTCCACGTGCTGCAGCTGTAGCCTTGCCCGTCAGTCCAACAGGTCATGATGAGGCTGAGGAGGGTTACGTGCCTAGGCCATGTCACGTGCATGCCAACAGAATGATGTGACACTTCTACCTGGGCTCCCATTATACTGTAATTTAGCAAAGGAAGAGGAGACAGAAAGATGAGGGATTCAATATTGCTGGGTTTGCAGTTTAGCAGGAAGCTTTAGTCTAACAAGTGCTCGAATACTTGCGGGAAGCTAAAGACCAAAACCCTGGTGTTTGCCAGGAACGGTGGGGAGACATTATGCTATGCTTAATTTATATCTTGACGTGGCCTACAAGCACTAAATGTTCAAGTGTACTTTCATGCACATCTTGGATGCATTGGCACTGCTTCCTCCAGTGGCTGGCTGAAATGACCAAGGTAGTAACAGTGGGTAAGATTTGGACTGAAGGCAGGTGAGAAGCGTCTGAACAGATAAAGACAAGTGGGACACACAAACACACATGGAGAACATGAAATGCCACATAATGTAATTTAATTTATCTGCTCTTGTCTGGTATCATAATTTATGATTTAAGGCAGTAGTGCTTCCTTTCTTGACCAAGTAGTCTACCCATGATAAATTAATAAAAACTTTGTATTTATGAAACAATTGGCCAGAGAATAAGCAGAGCATCCTGTGTAGTCAGAAGACAAAAGAAAAGGGCAGTAATCTTTTCAGGGTATTTTTTTCCAATTATTTAAAGTTCTAATACAACTTTAATTGTCTAGTGAAAATTAAATTGAAACTTTATAGAAAATCTTACAATTGTCCCTGTGCATGATATCCTGTACTGCTCTGACCTTGGTAATCTTTAAGGCATCCAAGTTGTTTATTAGCTTCCAATTTGGGTAAAATTTTAAGGTTCTTTTTTTAACTAGCATTTAATTTTCTTTAACTTTCTGGGAACCTTGTCTTCAGTTTCAATTGCTATCATGTCATATTGCTGTTTCTTGCCTCAAGTGATTTTTTTGCAAGTTTGACATGTTCCTCTTGCCACATTTTTTCAGTTTTACAGTACAGATGCATGAAGAAAAAAGGCTGTGCAAATCATTTCCTCCCTAAAGTAGAACTGAAATATCATCATTTTGGTACGTGTAAGGGAGAGAAGAAAAAAGAAGACAAAAAGCAAAATAAAAAGTAACCTTGTTTCAGTGGGAAGAGAAGATTTGAGTGGGAGGTGAGATCAGAAGGGAGACAATGATTTTGGGAGGTCTTTGAAGAATTTATGAAAGTGTCATCAAAAAGAGTCACTTTACCAGTATTATAAAAGTTTATCTTGATGCTTCATTTATACCTAAAGGGCATACGCTTCACCTCTCACTATAACAGGAGCTTTATGCCAAGTCTTTCCAGACTTTCCAGGCAGCTTTCATGCCTCTCCCGCTCTTCCCTAGTGCTCTGCATACCAATAATTGTCTCACATCACTTCACAAAAAGCACTGTGGACACAGACTAGGATCAAAGAAAGAGATGGGTAGTGTATGCCAGTATACCATCAACTTGAATCTATTCTTTTCGTGAGGTAAGACTGAGATGAGCACAGGGAGGAAAAACATTAAAAGTATTTCTAGATCCAAGAGCCAGTCCTTATTTTCTTACTTGGAAAAGAAAGGTTTTTGTTGCATGCTGGTTTGTAGTTAATTCTGTGGGTGTATTTCCTGTATCCACACAAACAAGGGATGACTCATGCAATGGCAGTATAGTTGTAGTTGTGCCTTGCTTCATCTGGCTGGGATAAAGCTCCTGCTTGGCAGCAGAGCAGTGGAACATGCAGATTACCCATTCATGGAGAGCAGATACTTTGAATTATATCCAGGAAGGGACATGTCATTTTAGGTGTCCAGGCAGGGAGCATTTGGGGCCAGGAGCTCCTGCTCAGATGTTGTTTAGCTCTCTGCAGTAGATGCTGTCAAACTCTTCAGGTTCCTGCTTAATGTCCTACCAGGGCACTCAGGGAGGATGACCTTGGTTTATGTGGTTTGCAGTGCCTGGTGCGGGTACAAAGAATGAGTTTTGGGTGGAAGGGAATGTGGAGGTGATTGCCATGCCCAATGAAATAATGTTCAAAGAACTGACGAACTGAGATTGTTTTAAAAACTCTTGTCTTGGCTCAATACAGGAATCTTTTTTCCCACATGTAGTTCCCATGTGTATATTGGGTTAGATTGTTCCCAGTTCTTCTGTTGAAGACCTTCCATTTCACTTAAATAATTTTTCATTGAGAAACACTTCTACAATAGTCTGTTGGCTGGGACTCTGCCCTGGATTCCAGTTCCTGTTCCATCAGTCAGAGTGGAAAAAAAACCTGCCTCATGACCCTGTAGCTTGATTAAGGGGCTGTGGTGACAGTGAAAGGTCCCTCCTCTTTCCCATGGGACAGACTGCCTCGCTGTAGTCCCTGATTCCAAAAGAGATTTGCAGTTGAAAATCCAAGCTGGGGAAAGCTTGTTGTTAAGGCACTTTAGAGCCCTCCAGCCTTCTCTGTGCTCAGCCCTGCTGGGCTGGGTTTGCTCTGTTAACTGTGATTTACCCTGCACTGCCTGGGCAGCCTCTGTGCCTGGCCAATTTTAAAGGTTCCGTTCTTTAGCAAAAGGCCTGTGAGTCAGGAGTTCAGAATGGAGGAAAACTGTTAAATAAAACATAAGTGAATGCAAAAATAATAATTTAATGCACATTATGAAAGGACAGTAAACCAAACAGTGCAGTCCAGTGGATGATGTATAACATCTAAACAAATATGACAACTAATTAAGGATTAGGTTCTGCATTTTGGATGACAGGCCTTATAAAAATGAACAGCTAGGTTATGTTGGGGGGGAAAAAAAAGCTGCTTTTTGCAAATGTCAAGCAGACAGCTCAGTAAGCAGAAAAGCTCAGTTATCCAATTAAAATAAATGTGCAGTGTTCTCAATATAAAGAGCTAAAGCATCCTTATGTTGAGGAGTTAAGATCCTGAAATATAAGTGGAACAAAAAGTGCTCTCTATAAAGATTAATGTAATCTATCAAGATTAACATTTTGCATGCTGGCAAAGGCAGATAGTAATGTGTTTCAATTCCTGAAATTGGAAACATTAGACTAAGATCAGTACCAATTTAAACCCCAGGTAACCCCAAATATTGAATTGAATTCATTATTTACAACCACGATCGGCTAATAAACATACCCTGATGACTTCAAAGGGAAATAGATACCTACAGTAGGTGCTCTCCTATTCCCCATAATCCTCTCTGGTACTTCACGTGAAATATAATTACAAGTTACATAAATGTAATTTAGGAAAAAGTCTTCCACTATAAATAATTCTGATTTATTCGGGAGTTTGATTCCTGTCCTAAGATTAAGGCTGGCTTGAACATTGTCATGTGCATGGGTGTCAGGAAAGAGGCCATAAAGTTTCAAGGCCACCAGTGGGGGACATAGTTAAACCTAATTTTTTTGTTGCTTTCTAACAAAAGGAGGTTATTGTATAACAGTGGAAAGCAAGCAGTGGGGAGGGACCACAATAACAATTAAAATAGGTTGCACTTGCTTTATAGGAAAAAAAAGATTCCATTATCCAGACCTCCAGCAGAGCATATGTTTTTTAAGCCAAGATTTAAACCTGCCCTTTGATGCAGGTCTTCAAAATAACAATTTCTAAGGCTGGAAACGTGTAAGAAAATCTCTAAAAGGATATTCAATTCAAGGTATTTTTAACAGAATTAACATGAAACATACAGATTTTCTGGTGGTTTACAAAGCAGAAAGCAGAACATTATTACTAGGAGGGAGGCTTTACCGGGGTATTAAAACGAAATCCAAGTTTGTGAGGTGCCTGACTTATAAAATAAAATCTGTCAAATGTTGAAGTGAGAGGTGATATCTTAGCTCTGCAGTGCTTGAGAAAACATGGAAGATCATGGCTGTAACACTCCCACCTCTGTTTGATTTTGCCACCCACAGATTTGCCACCTTTTTAATGAAGTGAGCAGTTGCACTTGCAGCTCTGAATGCCTCTGCTGTCCTCACCTTTATTCTTCTAGAAGCAATGTTTCACATCTTCTTGGACACAACTTTTGATGTTCACCCAGAAGGGCAATGATCCAACTCCCTATTATTTGAGAAGAATGATGGCCCGGGGATACAGACATTGTTAATTTACAGACTCAGCTGATGAGCTGTGTAACTGAGGTTTCATCACAAACTTGAAAGATCTGGGGCCCTGTTGCTCCACAGTTAAAAAGCAAACAAAGTTCTTTCAGGAAAAATAGCAAGCAAGAGAAGAAAAAAATAGTTTTATCTGTGAAGCTGAAAAGCAGCTTTTATTGGCAGTTCTCATACACTAAGAATAGAGTGAAATATGCATGTTGCTACAGCTGGTAAATTCTGCCAGAGAGACAAGAAATTCCTGTGGGATGTCTCTAGATTCTGATAAGTTTTTTTTATTTTTTTAGTTTTTTTAAACCTGACCCTCTTCTAGGCCATGCTATCAAACATTGCGCCCTGTCTTCACCCAGCCTTGTCCCCTAATGCCTGTTTCCTATGGCAAGAACTACCTATAACCCTTGGAATGTGAGGGCATCATTGGTGTCCTGGGATTAAGAGGAAGGCACGTGTCACCACTGTGCTGTACCAGCCATCCACTCTGAACCCACTCTGAAATCTCCCACCTCTGGAAAATAAGAAGTGGCAACATGAATATGATAAGCAGAGCAACATGGCCTACTTTTTGATAATCTGCTTTTATAGCTTTATTCTCGGTGGCTTTGAGGGGAAGTCAGTACAGAAATCGTTTTGCCCAGTGCCAAAATAATGGAAATACATGCAAATTTGTGCTCTCCCCCAGCTGGCTGTCTCTCTGTCCTTTAGTCAGCCTGATCCTGTCACCACTATGTGGGATTTTACACCTGTGTGGAGACCAGCGTAGGATTGGGGACAGGAAAATAGGATGTCATTACTGGAACACCTACCAAGAAACAAATCCCCCATAAAATGAATTCTTGTAAGGCAACTGGAGATTTGGGAAAGTGAAAGCCAAGTCGCTTACTCCTGTTGAAGGTCAGAGGGAATTAGATGCCAGCAGATACCATGGTTAGCACTGATCTGCCCAAACTGAGTGGGGAATCCTCAGAACATTGTCATAACACGCCAAAGTACAGACGGGATTATTTGAAAGTCCCCAAATGCTGGTTGCCTTATTTTAATGAGAGTCTTGGGGTGTTTTCAAGTTGTTTCAGGGTTTTAAGAGACTGAAGTCACCTAAAGAGCTGTGGCTCAATTCTGGGAGAATTGTTTGCCTAGAACTTTGACAAAGGACAGTTCTAACTCCTTCTTTTTTTTTTCTTTTTTTTTTTTTTCTGGGAGATTTCTGCACTTTTTCAACAAACATGAAAGTTCTTCTCCCTTCTAATTTCACTCCTAAACTTACACTTCATTTTCTTCCACATATTGTCAGAATTGCTTTTAAAGATTAAGAGAAATAAATGAATGGGAAAGGAGAAAGGAAAAAGAGTAAATGTGTTGGCAATGCTGCAGGTCTGCAGAGGGGACATAGCACTGAGGTAAAGGAAGATGGGTTGCTGAGTGAGTAGGTCCTAGGAATTTTAAATAACCCTAAGGCTGCTAAAATGAAAAGTCATAAGGTCTCTGGTGTTTGTGAACATGCTGCAGAAAAGCAGACAGCATTAGACGTGAAAGTTTTCCATTCTCTGTTGTGTAAGCACAAGCAGGTAACAACATCATCAGTGTATTTTTATCAGAGAAAGCAGTTTAAAGTTGCTCATTTGCAGCGTTCATCCCAGAGCATGTAGGCATCTAAGGTGATCTGTTTTCTGTAAATTCAGAAATGGATGTCTAAAACAAAATTGATATGTTTTTCAAAGTTAGAACTAACATGTTTTTACCAGGGAGACAGAATTTCAGGATTTTAGAATGAGCTAAGTAAAAGGCTGGTTTGGGACAGCTATGTATATTTTTCATGTGTCACAGGCTAGCTTTATTTTGATCCTTGCCCGTCATATTTTATTCACTGTGTAGCTTGTGAGAAGAAAAGAGTTTTGAGCTGACTAAAGGCATTTGCGCTTGAAAACTCCACCAAAGCAGGAGAAGTCACAACTGTCCTGCTCCTCCTGGGCACTCAACAGGAGGGAATGCTGAGCCCTTATAGCAAATGCACCTTGGGAAGCTGCAGATGAGACCAACCAAACCCACCCCGGTTTAAACTGGGGACATGCCCCTCAATACAGTTGAGATTCAGTTTCAGGCTGATGGATTACTAGTTAAGGAGAAGAGCAACATATCAAACAGCTAACACAACCAAATAATAAACATACAATAAAATATAATAAATACACACTAAAACACACCAATGCAACTGCCTCAGTGTTACTAAGACATCACATTGGGGTGCCTCAGGGAGGCACCGTGTCTGTACCTGGAGGGGCTCAGGGGTGCCAGATACCTTTGTGTGTGTCACCTTTCTGTGAGGCCATGATCATGGCTGCTGAGACATGGATGAGCCATGGCAATCCTTTGCCAGCTGTCCTGGTAAATTAACAAGGCACAGTCCAGTCCCATGTGATTACAGCCATTCTTCTCCCATCACTGGTGCCAGTCCTTCTGTGCAATGGGGAACAGGGGGTGCTCACTCCCTTTTCCCATATTTCTGAATACAGAAGTTCTCTGTCAACCTTCAAAGATAAATTTGACCTTGAAAAAAACATAGAATTCAGGCTTTTCTTCCTCTGAGTTGCATTCCTCCACATGCACACGACAAATTAATTATATGTTTTTTGACCTTCTGCTTTCCTGAACATTTTGTATAATAACCCAACCCAGGTAAGTTATTTAAGAGTAATTGAAAACTGAATTTTCCTAGAATCTCAACTGTGAAAGCAAAGCAACTCTTCTGTGAATCTGATGATAATGTGGAGGAAAAGGACAAAGACTTCTGTAGGAGAAGAAAACCAACAGCCTTGTCAGGAAGTTTAGAGGTTTAGCTCTCCAAGTCACTTTTAATTATCTCCCCCTGAGTAGAAAAATTACCAGTAGCTTGTAGCAGAATAGAAAAATTTCCACAGGACACTCCTTCCTTGCATAACAATAAAAGAAATGTGCAAAAGAGTGATACAAAACAATGCAGAAGAATTTTTACTGTTAGTGAAGGCTACAATGCTGTGCCCTCATGTGCAACAGGCCCTCTGCCTTTCAGAGTTTACCTTAAAACTGAAAAATATTCAAAATGAGCCATGCATAGGTTTGGGAAATTCCCCATCATGGACATTTGTAAAATATCTGGGACTCCAGTGGAGTTGCTCGTGAGTTATAAGGATTTACTGGAAATATTACTGAAGTTTTAAAGGTTACTTCTGAAAGACAGCAACTGTGATTGCACCGTTTTCAGCAGCAATTGCATTCCTATGATGCAGCTTATGAAGGTTTTCTGAGACCTTGTTTTTGCATTTGATTCAGGAGAAGCAGTTTGCCTAAACAACTCAACTCAGTGGGATTTTTTTCTTGTTATTCCTCTTAAAGACTTTTTTTCCCATAGAATTCCTAATATAAAACGAGGAGCCTGAGAAAATCAAACAGCAAGCAAAGATTTTAAGAGCATAACACAGAGTCTGGAGCTGGGAAAAAGACCCCAACAAAACAAATACAAGACTAAAGAAACCCCTGAAGATTGATACTCTCTCAGTGTATTAACCTGACTTTAAAGGGCAGAAGTTCCTTTGGGCTCATATTTAATTGGCTATTACAGCTACCTTTCAAGAGAAACCTGGGAAAAGCAGATGGACAGGCAAGAGGAGAGAGCCCAAAAGCCTTGCAGAGCCATTCTTCCCAGAGAGTGCCTCCACTAGTGCTGGAGAGCAAAGCCCTTTGACATGGCCATGGAGCCCTGCCTGTAGCCACCTCCTCTTCCAAAGGAAAGCTCATCTCTGTTGTGAGGAGCACAAAGGCACTTGCATTTCCCTGCTAGCAGCCAAGCCGTGTGGCAAACTCAGCCATTTGGGTTTTAAAGCCTTTGTTCTTAGCCCCTGACTGATATATAGCACTGTGACAGGCATAAGTTTGCTCCTTATTCAGCATGAAATTAACTTGACATGTTCAAAGAAGCAAAGCTATCAAGCCCGGATCGTAATCAGCATTAGCTTCTTTGGGGGAATCCGACAGTCCAAGAGTAAAATGTAATCTGTGCATGCAACGGCTCCCCCGGGCACCCGGCGCCTGCTCCACACTCCGGCTGCCCTTGCAAAGGGGCAAAGCCAGGCACGGATGGATGTTCCTCCAGCCCTCTCCCTGCCTTCCCCCAGTAGCCCCAAAGTTGTCTCAAGCCAGCCCAGATGCGTTGTTTTAAATATGCTTGTAACGAGTAAATGCATCCACAGCCATTTGGAGCTGGTATTTGGAAGGTTTAAGTGCCTTTTGGGAAGCTTTCAGGCTGAAACGTTGCTGTTAAGACACTGAAATATTAGTAAATCTCGCAAACGACACAAGTTCTAATGTTTCTCATTTCTGCGGTGCTGCACGCTGTGCTAATGACCCGGTGACTGGATTTGCTGCTTTGGAAAGCAGAGCTATGTGCTGTAAAACTTTCATCTAAGTTGAGCTGCCTCTCTCTAACCAATTTTTTATTTGTTTACTTGTTTCAGTAGAATTTAAAAGTAGCAATTAAAACAATCCAACCAACCAAACCCTCACCCCCTAACAAGGAACTTGCCTTAATTCAAGATCTAATATAATGATGGGGGAAACATTGTGCTATGTCCAGTAAAGTGATAAGAAGTAAAGGAAGATGCATAAATATGCTGGTATTTTACAAGCACAGAAATGCATGATTCATGTGATGGTGGTTTACACTCACACCAGCCACAACAGCTACATTTGCTGTGCCTGGGCATGACTCCTCTCTGTCACCTGCTCAGAAATTCCTGATGTCCTTTGAACCGTGGCCCAGCTAACTCTCCACTTCAAGTGTGGTTTGCTTACTAGAGGGTGGAAGAGCTCTTGAGTGTGGCTGTGCCAGGCAGGGGAGGCCGAGCTGACACATTCAGCATCTCCACAGTGGTTTGAAACAGAACCTGAGCAACCCGTTCTACCCTCTGTGCCCAGCTTCTCCCCTGAGCCTTGGGAAAGAGGTCAGGAATCAAAAAATCAGGAGTAGACAGGGAGAGGAGGAGAGCCCTTGAATGAAATGAAGAGCGAGCCAAGGCAACCGTGCAGGTGATGCCTGGGGAGCACAGGTGCCTTCCCTGGATTAGGAAGGGGGGGTGGGGACCAGGCTGCATCCCACACGGCAGCTGCCAGTGCAGAACAGCTCTCCTGTGCTTTCCACCAGGAAGAGCTGTGTGATCCTGGAGAACCACTGTAGCAGCCCGGAGCTGCTGCCTGGGGCTGCTTGTGAGAATGTCCTTCTTCCCCATGGAAGGTATGAAAAACAATAACACCTGCTGTTTCCACAGTTGTTGTGAGTCCAGGCATGATATGTTTGGATTGGGTGGTGTAGAACCCAGCCAACCATACTGGAGGGTGGATGGATCTTGGTGAATCATCTACCTGGGTTCCTACTATATGAGGTGGGAATAGGACAATAAACAGGGTTTGCTCCTCTCTGCTTGCTATGGACCAAGCTGTGTGCCGTGTCTTTATTGCCACCATTGCGACAGACCACAGGCATGGGGAAAACACACTTCAGTTCCTACAGGCAAGGTCAGTGCTGTCACCTCCATTCTGGTGGAGCTCACAGGCAGAACAGGCGGGATGGTGATGTTTCTGGCACTTCCACCTGCCCTTCCTGCATGCAACCCTGGGGCACAACCACCCTTTTCTTCCAGAGATAGCTTTGCTCAGGAGTAGAAAAAATACTCTGTGTACAAAAATAAATAAACCCCGCAGCACTTCTGTTTAAAAGGCAGAGACCAATATTTACTTCGTGTTTGTCTACAGTAGAGGAGGTGAAAACAATGTTATTTGAAAAATAAGTGGTTGAAATATGGTTATTTTTGTCTTATTTCTGAGCCAACTGAAAAGATAAGCTTAGGAGAGAGGCTGTTGATAAAAACTCTGTGAGGTGAAATCCCTGACTGCTGCCCCCTCCCCATGCCTCTCCTTGCCTCTCCTCAGAGCAGATGCCATCACAGTCCTCCAGGGACTGGCCAGGAAAAGTCTCCCCATGGGCACCAGTCAAAGTGTGCCTGTGCTGTGCCCACCCCCTGGGATGCTGGTGGGGTCCCGTTTTAATCTCTGGCTGAAGCCCTTGGGATGCCCTGTGCCACTCAGCCCCTGGTACAAGCCCAGCAAGGACCCCCTGCACTGCTGGGAGAGAGAGGACACAGCAAAGGCACCCCTGCATGTGGAGCAGAGAAGGAGAAGGAGCCATCAGGAATTTGGCTCTGGGAAAGGAGCAGAGAAATGCCAGCACTCCCTGACCCCATAGGAGGGGTGCATTTCACTTGTCTCCATCCTTCCAGGGCCGGAGGTTTCCAGCTCAGCCTCAACACAGTGGTCGTGGTGCTGGTGCTTGTGGGGAGTGGTGCAAGGACCAAAACGAGCCACGGGAGGAAAAGGCTGGGAGGGGCAGGAAGTTTTGTAGAGGTGTGGACAGAGGCAGTGTGGACCCCAAGGCATCTTCCTGTGGCGCTCAGTGACCTCAAAGTGGCACAGAAATATCCTCCACATCGCTGCCTTTTTTTTGGAAGCTACTCTTAGTTCCAAAACTTTGTATAAGAGCCCCAGAAGCAGACAAAATAGTGTGTTTTGATAGCTGTAGGTCTTTATTATGGTAAAATCATAACATCTAAAATCCAATTCAGCCCTTGCTATAAATAAGTATAATGAAGAATTTAATGATATTTCCACTAAAATTAGTCAGAAGGCAAACTTTAAAAAATGACACAGATCATTAACTGGGAACATTTCTCAGAAGAGATTTGTTATATTAAAAAGGCACTGAAATTACTAGCGTTAATCAACTGTATTGTATTAAAAACTCTGTATAGATTAATTAAGTACTTTAAATATGAAGAAATAAAAAAGTGGGAATATAGAGGAATCACAGGCTTGAATCTGGGTCTCCTGACATGCTGCTTCCCCTGAACTTCTTAAGCACCTAATTTAGTAAGAATTCAAATTAAATAATTATTCTTGGCTGGTCTAAGCTGGTTTTAATACCCCATTTCATAAGTAACAAGATTCCTGGCTATGAGAGTGGCATCACTTTTCATTCATTTTTCTCAAACACAGATACTGGGCTCTTCTCTGTGCCCCACCCTGGGCTTAGTTGAGTCAGTAAGGGCCAAAGACAGTCAGCAAAACACATTTTATACTGTTTTTGAGATATTAGCTGTGGTTATTTGCCTTCAAGACCAGCACTTCTGGGTGATCTCCTGCTGGAATCAATCTGGGCTTGTTTAGCCACTGACTGCAGACAAGAAGAGCATTCATCTCACACATCTAAAGTTTGTGTTTGCCAATGAGGGCAATTTGCCTCTGCACTGCTGCTCCCTTGGGTACAGACATTTAAAACAACCTCAGTTCAAAGTATCAACTTTAAGAAAAAAAAAGCAAAACTGTAAAATAGGTAGGCTACATTTTATCTTTCTCCATGTGGGAGATGTGGGGCAGCATCTCTGTCATCCAGGCTGAGCCAGCCTTGCACAGGGTTAGAAAGTAAGGTTATTTTGTCAGTGGAAAAGCAGCAGCATCAGGCCCTCGGTAACCTTGTTAACACAGGCAACAGCTCCAGGACTGCATGTTCCTCTCCCATCCAACACACCTCACTGGCATATATATTATGTATACAATTAGAATATTCACTGTCAGCTCTTGCAGAAAGATGTACTTTGCTCTTATGGCACAGGGAAAGCAAACTTGTATTTTCCTGCTTGGATGTTGCTATGTGTTTGCCAAATCCATTTGTACCAGCGATATTTCAAGGACTAGAAAAAATAGCAGAGGTTCTCCCTCAGTCTGCAGCACTTAGACGATAAAGAAGAACCTGTAAGAGAAGTCAGCAAAGCTGTCCTTGCCCTACCTCCAAGATAAATAGCAAAACCGTCTTTTCTTATAGAGACATACAATTAAATTTATACATGAAGAAAACTTTAACCAGTCTTCTTCCCATCCTGTCCATGGACGAGTCACAGCTAGTCCCCTAAACAGGTTGAGGGCTGGCAAACAGCAGCTTGGACCACCTGTACATTCTTCCTAATCCTGTGTGCACTACAAAAGAAATTTCCTCCAGAGATCTTCTGGTTGGGAAACTTTTATTGAAAAGGCAGCCTAGAAGTAGAACATTCTACTGGTTTAAACTAAATATTCAAGCTTGAAAGCTGGGAGATGTAGATTTTTTTTTAATGGGCTTAGCATTAACAAAATAACAAAAATTAATAATTCTGGTGCAGTTTGGCTGGCTCAGTAGCAGGTATTATCATATATCCTTGTCTGCCACTTTCTTATTTCAATTGTGTGGTGCTTTAAATGATGCTGGATAATACAGCACAGCATGTGTCAGAAACAGGTCACCAGCTGATTTTCTGCAGTCGCTCTATAGAAAAATATATTACTTAAAACTCAAAAGCTCTTCAGCCAAGTCCCCAGTACTTGAAGAGCTGTTGTGTATACCAGGTTTGTTATAGTGCAACTCACATTCTGGGCACACTCTTTAGTTGTGTGATAAAAATACTGACATAGATTCATGTAAAATGCAATAACCTAAAATGTTTTTAGCCACATACTATCACGCAAACAGAATGGGCTGCCTTTATTTATTTATTTAATTTTATTTTATAGAGACACTAAATCAGAGATTGCCTTCACCTGTGAAATTCAGCTCAATGGATGCATTTGTAATTATATTAATTGAAACATCTGGACACTGTCTCATAGGTTTATGGTAAATGCAAAACTTTTTTTCCCCACAATTATTTTAAAACTAGGCATTTTTCAAGCTTGGATTTTCTCTTTTTTCTGGTGTTTGTTTCCATTTTTTCTTCCCTTAGCAGTGTTTATTTTGCTATTGGTCAAGGAGTAAGATAAAAACCTGAAAGGAGCTGTTTTTTACCTCCCAGACACAATCCAGGGTTGATGTCCTAATGAAGCAAAGCCGTGTGAGGAGCCAGGCACTAAGGAAAGACTTTCTGGTGCAGTAGCATTTCTGCTCCTGGGAGCAGTGTGGTGGCTGTGAGCTTGTTTCTCAGGCATGGAGAAGCTATGAGATTCAGAATGCACTCTTTTCTTTTTTATGGGAGAAAAATATTTTTGTCTGTGAAGACATTTGTGCCTCAAGAAAAAATGGTCTATGTGTTATGTGATGCAAGCAAGCCTCTCTTTGTTCTCCTTTACAACTTTTGTAGAGACAGATGAAAAATATCTCAGTCTCCAAGATAGTTTTGAATAGGGAAGAAGTGGAGTATTTGGTGGATGTAGAATTGAGGCTGAGCCTGGGAAAAAGGGGAGTGTGGGGGGCAAAGTTTTTTAGGGTTTGTCTTTGTTTCTTACCATCCAAACCTATCTTAATTGGCAATGAGTTAAATGAATCTCATCCATTCTTTAAGTCAAAACTTCTTTGTCTGGGATGGCAATTGGTAAGTGCTCTTGCTTCACCTCCACTCACAAAATGTTTGTGTTTCCACCCCACCTGTTCTATTGAGGAGTGGGAGTGTGGCCAGGGAGGCATTGCCAGTGGCCAGGACCAACCTGCCACAAATGGGTATCCCTGTTGTGGTGGTGCAGGAACACTTTGGGGACAGTTGGTATCATGGAATTGTACAAATTCATCTAGAGAAAGAGGGGAAAGTGTTGTGAGAGTTGGAATAGAAAGTCTAAGGGAGGCTCATTTAAGCAAAAGGGACAAGGTTGGCTGAGAAAGGTGCACTAAATGGGGACTGTTGGTTTCTAAGCAGTTTAATCAATTAACACTAGTGGCCCATGAGGCTTATAGAAATTAAAAGTGCACACACAGTTTTGCAGAATAGTTGGAAAAGAGGCATATGATGCTGTAAAGGTACACTTGTGTCTAGCAAATAGTTGGTCTGTTTATCCATGGTTATCTGATAGTAACACTTAATGCTGAGTATAACCCTGCACAGCACAGGGTACAAAGCAAGCTGCTGTCCATGATTTCAGGTGAGTTAGAGGGTGTGTGGCCTCTATGCCTCATGCAGGGGCACTGTGCAGTGTGCCCAGTCACGAGCTGCTGCCGGGGGAGGTCTGGTTGGATCAGCTTTGGTGGAATGGTCAGGCTGTTTGCTCAGGTCCTTTCCTGGGAGTGCAGCAGAGCTGCTGTGCTCAGCAGGCAGCCAGAACTTCATCTTGCCCTTAATATCTGCCTCTTGCAATACCTGTGCTACTCAAATAGGGCTGTACTCCAGAAGTTTTAATGAGCTAATAACTCATACTCTGCCTGATTGTGATGCAGCAGACGTGAACAAATATTGTTGCCCCAAACCTACTCTGCTTGTGGGGGTTTGTCAGTAGAGGGTACATCACTTGATTAGAATACATGTCATTGAGACACTTGACTAGAAACTCAAAGTAATTTAAGTTTAATTTTGGCTCAAGAACCCACATAAACTGGAGCACAAACACTGCCTTGGCTTTTTTTACTTTGGCTGGAAGGTGCCAATTAAGTTCTGTAAAAGGGCAGGAAGGCCAAAACCAAAAAGTGTAAACCCAGAGGGAGGAGGAGACATTAAAATGGGTCAGCTGCAGACCTGCATTAGGATAAAAGTTCTTAATTTGTGAAGCACACTGTTACATCCAGCAACAGAAGTGCAAGCTGGCCTGGAAAATATCCCTAGAGAAGTTACTGCACTGCCTTAGAAGGAAGAGACTATGCATAGCCCCCAGTGGATGAAAAGGTTTGAAAACTCCCTCCAAACTGCCTGTTTGCTTTCTCTGTTTGTACTTGAGGGGCTCTTAAGCTCTTTTTCAATTCAGTAGTTTTAGCTGGGGTTTGTACTGTGGTGTTGGTGTCTTTTAGGTAACACCTGGTCCCTGATACGACTGAAAGGAATGCTAACAGCAGAAATAGAAGTGCCTGTGTTATAATAATAATAATAAAGAAGGCACATCCTACAGAAACATTTGACTCCAGGCTGAATGACCTGAACATAAGTGTGCTCAGGAAAAGCTTGTTTTGTCCCTTGCTGGTGCTCCCTGACCCCAGCCTCCCTTTACCTGCTAATGGAAGGGGCTCACTGCTTGCAGGGAACAGGCAGAGGAAGTGTGGCTGGGAAACATGATGCAGTCACACGTAGATATGTTTTCAGTGTAAGCCAGCACAGTATAAGTGCCTCATATTCAGACAGAACTGTAAGTGTAGCATGGAAATAAATAGGCCTGGAAGTTACCGTGTCTCAGTGAGGACTCGGGACCAGATACAGGCAGTGTGTCCTCACAGCTCTTCATACTGTGTTTAGAAGAAAAAAATAATAGGCAATCTCTGAGTTGCTGAGATTTTCAATTGTCTGAAGTGGTGCAAGGAGCCAGTACTTCTTAATGAGGTTGTGTGGTTTCACTGCACGTGTTTCATTTGAAGGTAAAGAGTATTTGCACAGGCACTAAAATAGAGTGGAGAAGAACTGTAAGAAGAATTTATACTGCCCCTGGGGTTAAGAGTGTCCATATCTGACGGTTTATGTCCACCTTTTCTTGCAGAAATGATTGCAGGGTGAATTTTAAGTACTTTATCATGTGCAGGATTTGTAAATGCACAGGAGCTGGGTTAGGGCTCTTGTGCTTTTAAGGTGGTTATTGTAAACCTGGTGCTCTCAGAAATCATATATACCTATACAGCAGATTTAGTTTCAAGATAAATGTGCACTTGTGTTGCCTAATTCTAATACATCCCCCAAATTAGACTTACTATGTAGAAAGTGCAGGTCTGCACATTGGAATTGGAGTTTCTGAAAACAGGAAATAGGTTCCTGTGAACACAGAACGAGCTAACTTTTGGTTTGTCTCTCTTGCTTACAGTGTCACTGATAGCTTTAAACATAAATAATTTTGAAAAATACAATCACTTCTAGCCTGAGACTTGGATATTATTAAATGGAAAAAAGTACTTATTTTGTGTAAAGAACCTTAATTGAACACTGTGACCAGGAACTTTAATGGAATGTTTAGGGTGCTTATCCAACCAGTGAGTGCTCAGAAATACAGTACTTGAGCAGCAGTTTGTGTTAGTGGTAAACAACCACCATGATATTCTTGCTTGTTATATTACAGTTTAAATGTTCTGCCATGCAGAACGGTTGGTTCTGTTTGTATACAGCTGTTGCTTCGTAGTGAGTGAGCTATCTAGAAGAATGACTTTGTGAAGAATTCCTTCAGACCCACAGCACAAGGACAGATTCCCCCATGCTGCACTCTGAGCTTGGCTTTAGGACTTGCCTTTCTTAAAGAAAATGTGTTCATCTCCTCAGCTTCTACCCCCACCCTGTTTTGATTTAATATTTAGGTCAAAACTACAGTTGCATAAAAATTGAAAGTGGAAATGACAAAGCTTGCATTCCCAGCATTTTGTTAGTGTTTGAAACAAATCATAAACCAGAGCAGGTCATACCCACTTGAATCACAGTGACTTCTTGCCATGCAGGCATTCACAGAATGTGTGTTTAGTCCTGTCCATGTGCTTCAACTTCTCTGTGTCGCATAAGAAAGTTGGATTAACATCTCTGTGTATTTGGCCACTTTCTGATAGCACTACTAGCTTCAGTTAGGGGACTGTGTTCCCATACAGGGTAGACACTTGAACAAAAGTACAGCTTTAAGATCATCATTGCTTTGACCTTTCTTCTCCTTTTCTGCTCAATTCATACTGTGATCAATCAATAGCTGCTGTGGGAACCCTGGGTCAATATAATTTAAACTGGTTAGTATGTCAGGATGATGCCACTTCAAATACTGTAGCACTCAAACCTTGCAGTATAAAAAAAAAAACAAAAACACTGTAGTAGAAAGAAGACAGATATTTTTCTTTGAAATATTTCTGAGTTGACAAGTCTGGATTTATGCTGATATAAATTATTCTTATAAAAACAGAAACAGACAAAAATCCCTAGGAGAGCTGCTTCCCTAATCTCAAGCAGATCTGAGGAGAAACCTAGAAGGTGAGTATGAGCCTGGGAGAAGCTGGCTTTGTGTCTCCCCTACCAGCTTAGCCTGAAGTGCTCTGGTTCATTACACCTAAGCATAATGCAGTTGTACCCCAGACTTCTGGCTTAGGAAGCAGCACAAGTTTGCTACAAAACTCCTTACTTGACCAAGGTTTTATTTTTCTTTGTGAGAAAAACCTGTGTTATTTTAGCGGTGGAGCTCTCAAGCACCTGTAGGTGTGGAGAGGTGTTCAGGCTGCCCCTTCCCAACTGGGGTAGGGCTCCCCTTCATGGCATTTATCTAAGGTAATTACTTTTTTTTTTGTAAACAAAGAAAATCTTATCTTGCAGACTTAATGGAAAACATGAGCCATCTGTGAATGTTACTTGCAGCTCATTTACTTCATTGGCAAATATTAAACGGTGTTGTAAAGATCCACTGAAATTATGGAAATGGGTTTTAACATTAAAATCAAAGTGCAATTAGAACATTTCACTGCATAATTGTTTGGCAGACTAAGCTAGTAAGCAGAAGATATCCAGCTTTCTGATTTATTGGTCACAGGTTGTTTCTTTAGAACTACAGAAGCTGAGATACATTTTTGTATTTATATTTTTTAAATGATCTACACAATTATGAAAAGGCAGCACACACATCTCAGAGTTTATTTTGTATGACTGTATTTTACATTTCCAACCTGTTATCTCTATTTTCCCTAACCAGCATAAATTGGAACCTGCATGATTTAGGGACAGGGATACAGACAGCAGAACATTGTTGTTTTACCTCTGTGTACATCCTCCTCTGGAAAATACAGCTTATTTGGTTTTAATTATTATTCAGACAGAAGAAAAAAGTGTTCATCACCGGCGTGGCTCAGAGTGTTTTTTAAGTAAACACTGTGTTCCAACAGACTTATAATCAATCACAAAACATACTGGTTTGTACATCTTCAGAGCTGAAGAGGTTTAAAAAAAAAAAACAGATTTAGTGTTCAAATACCTAAAAATATTTTATGTAAAATATAGTGTTACAATTGTAATTTATTTGCCAAAAGCACGTTACAAATAGTCTCTGCTTTGCTGTTTCATATGAAACAATGAGGGATTATGATAGGCAGGGGCTGGCCAGTGATGCATAGAGTCCTTGTGTTTTTAATTTATGTATGGGGTGCTCAGAGTAAGAATATATTTACTGTCTCATGCTGCTGAGCACTAGGGGCTCAGCCCTGGGAACAAATAACATGTAGTTGAAATTACTGCACAGTTCTTTTTAGTGTAAAAGCTTTTCAGAGACTGTTTTTTCGTTCAGTGTTTGTACAATAGGGTCCTATTTGTGCCTGGTTCCCAGGTGCTATTGTAATGCAAATAATTATATTTTTTTAAAATGCACACTGTGAGCTCCAGTGTTGCTTCAGGAGTAAATATTTAAGTACTTTGATATTGAACATTTGCTGAATGCCTTAGTATTCCTGTTATAACTGTTTAGTTTATTTATTTGTAGAATAATGTTAGTCTTGGGGGGAAAAGAAGTGCCTGTTACTGAGATCATGTTTGGAGTCCTCAGTACTTTTCTGGATAGGCTGAACAAGAATTACAGCAGGTGATTTTAGCACTAAGGTGAAATTATATTAGAATATTGTTCCTGTGGGGGCAGAGGTGCACTGCCAATCAGTATTAAGGTGACTTACTTCTCAGGGAGCACTGCTGCGCTGTGGAAACACACTTTGCTCTCTGTTTGAGTTGTACAGTCTCTGGGTACTGCAAATTACTGAAGAAGTAGCAGAGCAATTCTTGTAGCTTTTAGCATTACAGGTGGTGCAGACATGAAGTGTGTTCCCATAAGCACACAAGGATAATGCTAAAAACAAGATATTTCCATGCTGTTTGGCTCAAAAGCCAGGTGTCCTGTGGCTCCTTCAGCAATCAGGGGGCTTCAGCTGCACAGTGAGGCTGATGCTTTGGCTCTTGTTCCAGCTTAGTCACTGCTAAGCAGGGCAAGAATATAGATTTCTTAGTAAATGCTTTAAAAACAGAAAGATATTGATATTTAAAAGAATCTTTGACTGCTTCATCTTGTTCTTTGTAATATGACTGGGGTGGATTTCAGTCTAGTTTAAACATGATAAGCATTTTTTTCTGGTGGGGGTTTTGTATCTGAAACTCCTATGAGGTGAGGTTGTTACCAGCACATTGTTCTTCAGTTGTTGAAAAACTACCCAAGCAGGAAGAAATTGGACATTGTTTAGGTATTATCTGGTGATAAGGCAGAGGCTTGGAAGCATATTATGTGCTCAAGACCTGGAGGTGAGGATGGAAAGCAGGTGGTAGCTCAAGGCCAGGAAATCAGTTTATACCCTGATGCTGAATGGGCACCTTATGTAGTGTCTTTAACCACTTCTGTACCCTGAGCTGCTTCTGGTGGTGGACAACACCATGTGGAGACCTGTCTACGAAGAAGTTGTCCCTCTCTGGTTTTGGACAGCAAAGTGAGTTAAAGACATTTGGGAGCCAAGGCCAAAGGGTTGCTTTGTGTGCTCTGGGCCAGTCCCCTGAATTAATGTGCTATAGGGTTTGGTGTGCAGAGGCTGGCAGGATCCTTTCCTCACCACCAGTAAATACATGGATCAAACACAACATTTCTGTAAAAGTAAAGAGAACTAAAAAAAAAATCTCAGCAAGCATCATGCAAATGAGCCTGCCTTCTCAATACAATTTCCCTGCAAACTCTAACACAGCACAGGTCTTTGTAATGTGATAAATCAGCTGAAGCAGCAGGAATTTAACTGAAGGAATAGGAACTTTTTTTGAGCACCTCTGGAGGTTAATTGATGAAAGGATTTTGAGTTGATAAACACAACAGGAGGATTTGGATGTGTTCTCTCAAATGAAAACCTGTATAGTCTGTGCTGCGAGATATTTATTTAACAGGAACTGTAAGTATGAATGTATAAGAGGATAAATTCTTCTCCTGAAAAAGAAAGACTGTATTTCAGTCTGAAGTATCTCACTATCACTGTGACATCCCAGATAATTTCAGATCCCTTCAGGGGTTTGGTACTTAGATACATGTGCATGTTAATCCACAAAGTAGATGGAGCAGGAAGATGACCTCCGAGCTGTGAATCCCCACGGATGGGGAGCAAACAGAAAGGAATGGACTAGGGCAACTTTGCAATATGAAGCTGGCACGTGGTGATGATAAACAGTCAACACTGGCACAATGCTGTTGTTTAGCTTTCAACTGAGTTAGTCTTGCTGCTACCACTGGGAAAACTAATAACATAACAAATGAAACTATTGTTCAGTTTCATTAAAAAGAAATCTGATAAGATGGGGAAAATTGAATTAGCCAATCTCAATAGAGTTAGTGCTTGTTGGAGCAAAAGCAATATCATCTCTAATAGAATATGTCCCAGATAGTTTTGGCTGGTCCATGCAGCCATGGAGTGTGAATTCTGTGTGCACATGCTGGCACAGCCACGCAGTAGGCTAATGTGAGCATTAGTGGGTCAGCACTCTCCATCTCCAGCAGCAGCTCCATAGCCAAGGCTGGCAGTGGGACTTGTTAGACCAATGAGATGAATTGATTTCTCTTGGCAGAGCAGGTTAAGGCTTCCTTCCAGTGAGGCTGACGTGCCACTGCTGTGTGTCTGTCAGGTAAAGCCTCCCCTGAAACCCTGCAGCCCGAATCCCCGCTCTGGCCATGGCTGTAGCCACTCTGCCAGGCTGGGAAACCACTTGGATTTCTTTTTTTTTAAAATTCAGTTTTGGAATCAGAGCTGAAAGACTCTCTTCCCCAGGCCTCTTGGTGCTATAGGCCAATTCTGGCTTTATTGTGGCTTTGTGAGTCTCCTGCCAGAGCCTCAGCAGGACACTGCTGTCCATAACCGTGCACTCTGTGTAACAGTCGCAACCTGAGTTTGAGGTTTAAATCCTTGCATCACTTATTGGCGACTCAAAATTATTATAAATTATTATAAATAAAATAATCATTTTATGTTGGGAAACGTAGACATTGGGCTTACAATTAGCATAATAGCTTTGTTATTGGGATCCGTTGGGTTCCTGAGCTACCTGTGGCTCAGCCCAATTCTCTGTGCTGTAACTTGTCATTGCAAGGTGTCTGCAAGTACAAACAGACCAGGCTGGGATGCCACATTTTGTGTTTCTAGAGCTCACAAGATACAAGAGATTGCAGGAATGACTTGTGCAGGTTTAGTTAATGTAAGTACATCCAGTTAATGTGGGGGATATGGAGCACCTCATTAGCTCAACTATAGGAAGTCAGTGTTTGTTGGTAGAACTTCAGGTGAAAAGGGACCATATGTGACTGTTTTTGTTTGTTCCCCCCCCCCACCCATAGTTTAGAAGGACAGGGCAGTGCTGAATGACAAGAAGGGAGTAATCATGTATGGAAAAGGTTTGGGTCTTTTAGCAGGGCTTTGAGGCAGTACAGAGTGGGGGGTGAGGCAAGAGGGACACAGAATGAAGTGATAATATGTTTTATGTAGGATCAGCATATGTTATATGTAGTACAAACACCTGCATATGATGTTTGGCCCCAAAAGGGATATTTAAGGGGATTAATCTGAATATTTGCAAGGAATTACCTAGCTAGCATTAAACTCCTGTGAAATCTCAGTATCAGAATGTCTCAGAATTCAGTTCAGTTTCCTTATTTCTTCTTAAATTAAGGTTGTCTGAATTAGAGAATTACAGATGTTTATTTTTATGACTTTATTCTGCTAGACTTAAATTTCCAGAGCTGCTTTTTTTGTTGTTGTTGTTTTAGTAGGCTACTGGCTGACTTCTACTAATCAAAGCAGTGTTGCTATAGAGAGGACTTCTTGTTCCTTGACATGGTTGTCTGGGGACTTTAAAGCACTGCAGTGACTATTTGGTAATGCTCTATTACTTGTAGCACCTTCTAAAATATCTCTTATGTCATCTCATTCTTGCAAAAGTGGTGCACTCTGTTCAGGTTTAAATAATATGTTATCAGATTCAAAAGCTTACTGTCCTTAGATGATCAGAGTGAACTACTTCATTTTCAGTATGTGAGGAAATGAAACATTTTGTAATAGAAACTTAAATCTTCTGCCTGTGGAATGAAATGACCTTGTGTGGTACAAGATTTACATTTAAGCCAATGGGCACTAAAACCTGCTATATACAGCTTTGTATTTCCAACTAGCTGTAACTCCTTTTTGTAAAATCAAAATGGAAATTGTATTCTCAACACTTTTATTTCAGCAGATTTAAATATAGCCATGTAAATAAAGCTATTAGATGACAGAGAAAAAGAGATTTGAAGAGTAATATGTTGGAGAGAGTGAGGATGTGTGGAAATTGTAAGAGAGAAAAGCTTCTTGAGCTGCCAGTGGGATGTTCTTAAAATGTGAGACAGCAAGAGGGAAATGGAGATGAGTAGAAGTTTGTGAAATTGGAAAACAGCTGGAAAAGGTTCCAAGTAGGCTGCTCTGTGACAGCTTGTGGCCCTCTCAGCAGCTGCAGGGCTCTGTCACAGCCCACGTGTGCAAGGACTTTAAAAAATATATTCCTATATGATAATCTTTGACAATGTTATTAACTGTTCTTGCATATGTGAAAGGACAGACTGAGTACTTTATTCTGCATATTTTCTGATTTGTTTGGGCTGCAAAGGTGTGACAGACATTTAAATGTGACTTGAAACTTGGTGCATAACTCTCATGGTGTTATTGGTGGGGATGGGGAGGATGAGCTGCTTTTTCACACCTCAGCTGTGCTCTTGGGAAAGTAGCTTTGAAACACCACATTCAATAAAATGCTGTTGTTTCAAAGCAGAATACCAAAAGGTTTTGTTAGTGGAGAGAGAAAACTTATTTTCTCTTGGGATTGTGTCCTGCAACCCACATCTCATCCTCTGTATCCCAGCAGCTCCACCTGTTTTTCCCCCACTGTGGGCTCCTGGCCGTGTCCTGGTGGGCTGGGCAAGCAGCAGCAGCAGCTGTGGGTGCCTGGGTGGGGATGTGCTGTCCCTATGGACCGGCAGGGCAGGGCTGCAATGCCCCCTGCCATCCTTGCGTGGGAGAAGGAGGATCAGTAATGGGAAACACAACATTAATTCCTGTCTGTCTTTGGCCAGCATGAGCATTGTAATGTCACATATTCGGGAGTTAAATTGATCTATCTATCAAACTTAGAGACAAGGTTTTTTCAAGATTTTGGAGGTACAGGGGTGGGTGTGCATGGACAGTGCTCGTGAACGTCCTGACTCTGAGGCATCATTCTATTTCTAGTGTTGGTGTGGAATCCAATACTCCCTTTAATTATAGTGTTACAGCTTTTGTCACTTTGGAGAAACTGCTTTGATAGGAGAGAAAATAGACCAAATTGAAATTTTTTATGATGAAAGTAAGGTAGTGATTTGCCTGTAAGTCTTCATGAATATCACAGTTTTTCACATGCTTGTGGTTTTGAAATATTTTAACTGGATGCAATATAATCTTGATAGGTATTCTTGTCTCTTATCAAAGTTCTTAGCATGACTTTTTATTAATTAACTGGACCCATGGCATCTTTGAGGAACATTCCCAAACTTAAGATCTGCTGAACTGCAGATGAAGGAAGTCTCTTTGGAAGGAGGAGTGGGTTATTGTTAATATGTGATGATGAACTTATTTTAATATATGATATCTTAATATGAAATTATGTTGTTTCATCTAAGAGGAGGAGAAAATTCATTCTTTCTTCTTCCTTCTGTATTTGTTACTTCTTTTCTATACCCAGTTAGCTTTTTCAGCAATACTGTTTGAGAAGTTTTTAGAAATAATGGCCAAATTCACATCAAATCATGAATTCAAAGGTGGATAGAAACTGCTCTCTTGGCTTACTTAGGCATCTCAGGAAATCCAGCTGCTGCTGGGTAATGCTTTGTATGCTGTGAGAGACCCCATCCTTCTCATGGGGAGCAAACAATAGATCCTGGCAGTGCATGACTGCTAAAACATTACTGAGCTAACAAAATTCAGACTCTAATTTCCTGGGCTTGACTTCAGCATTTTCATTTACTGAAACCTGTACCACAGGTAACCATTTCTGCTGTACAGTCACATTGGATCTCCTGCCTAAAACTCCACATTTTTAAGAAACAGAAAGACTTTAGTATAGTTGGTAATTACTAAAAAAAAAAAGTGCACGTGTACTTATTTCATGAACTAAATGTTTTCTTATTGTGTGCTATACCTATACAAGTTCCCATAAAGAGGGTAATGATTTTGATACCTCTCTTGGCTGGGAAGTGTTACTCATTAGCCTAAACTAAAACTTAAGCTGTGTTTAAGCACTGTTCATTTCTCTCAAATGACTGTGTTGATCCTGCTTTGGTGCTTTTGCCAGCATGTCTGGCCAGATGCTGTGTTACCTGTCTGGGGGCAGCAGTCCCCTAAAAAGGCATTTTTGGGCTCAGTGACCAGCCTACTTTGCATAGCCACCCACAGCCCCTTGATCTGAGCAACAAAAAGGCATCATTTTCCTGCACTCTGGCTCTACCAGCAGGACCCAGTCCTGTGTCTGCTTGTCGCTGTGGAAGTTCTCACAAAACAAGGGACCTGAGAATCCTTTACTGCGGCTTCTGGACACTAGCAACTCAAAGGAGTTCTTTTTTCAAATCTGAATTTATGTACCTTTAGGTGAAAGATTAAAATAGAGGCTAAAACACAGAGTCCCATGCAGACAGTTGCTTGTATTTTATTTTTTTTACTAATGCTTGGGAATAGACAGCCCAGCCAACTTCTTCTCCTGGTTAAGGAAGGATTGCTGCTCTCTATTCTGACTACTCCAGTGCATAAGCTGGCAATTCTACCCTCATCTTGCTATTGGGACTTAAATAGACAAATTTCCTCTGATCTTACTGTTTATGAAAGTGTCTTTCCTTTTTCTTTTTTTTTTTTTTCACTCTCCCCCCACCTGTCTCTCATTTCTGGGAGAAATGTAGCCTGCCTGGCTTTTGGGGTCTATCCACATGCTTCTCCTATCAGTGGTTCTGCTAAGATTTCTTGTCAGACTTTCACTATTTCAAAGCACACATGTTCCTGGTCTGCTTTAGCTCTGAACCGCATGGGCTGTCTGAGCACCCTGAGTGTTTGGAAAGAAATATTGAATAGGAGTTCCGTGACACTGGGTACCAAAAGGGTCTGTGTGGCTAAAGCCTTTTCATGTATAATGCATATATGTTAACAGGAGGAGAGGACACTGCTGCTTTAAAACTAAAAACTGGCTTGTAGCAGAGTAAACAAGCTCCCATGGCTATTACCTAGATGATGCACTAATTGGGAATGAATGCATTGTGTGGAATAAATCACACAAAGGCATCTTGATAACACCTGTCTGGTGGTACATTAGGGTATTATGCTCGGAGGGTTTTCAAGAAAAAGGGCACACAACTTTTCACAGCTACACTTTGTACTTCAGGTAAGTCTAATGCAAATGAGGGAGAAATTGGTGACATTAGACTAATAGCACTGCTTAGTCTGTAATAGTCTCTACTTAATAATGACTCTGTACTTAAAATTTTAAGATGAATGCTAAAAAGGATTTGCTCCACAGGAGGCCTCAAGGCTTTGTGTTTTCTGTTTTTCTAAAATGAGTATTCAGACTAAGACAAATAAGGGAGTATAATGAAAGAAGATAAGCATCTAATGCCACTTACTTCCAGAGGAAAACATCACTCTGTGGCACAAACAGACATATGTCTATGGCAGACAGAGGGTTTCTGAAATTACAGCGTGTTGATGCATCTTTATAAAACAAATACAGGCAAATTTAGGTCCACTGCCTTCTGTAAAGTGAGAGTTACATCTAGAACTCCCATAAATCTTCTTCCAATCATCTTACATGGAAACTGAGACCACAACTGTAACTGATTCCTTTTGTCCAAGTGGGACTGTCAACATGTCCAGCTCCCACTATCACAATGTTGTGAGGAAAGCCAAGAGATGACTCAATATTTATTATTTTAGTCCCATGTCAGGCATTGTAATAATAATCAATAGTGGAGAACAGAAGCATAGCACACCTGACTTCTAATTGATAATCTAGATTCAAGTAAAATAAATTTCTAAACTATATCAAATCCTGTTGAATAAATGACTAAGGCTCAAACATATATCCTGCCCGTGCAGTGATGAAATGGCAACACTCCTGGTTGCCTTTCCATTTGTGATTTGTCCATAGTGATGACAAACTCTTTTTAGCTGAGTGCACTGCTTATGGTGCAGGTTCCTGTCAAGGTGAATTTGATTCATTTTACCTTATTGCACCAAAGTTTAAATCATTTCGTTTCTATCCATGGCTACATGTGGTTGATTTGTGGTACATGTCTAACTGGAGAATACATAACATAAGATTGATTACGATAGCATTTCTAAGAGTGTAATGGTAACTTTTTATGGCTTTCAACTCTGTCATTGTGCTGGTGTCACGCTGTTCTGAAAGGAGTTTGGGATTTCACATGTCATGCTATGCAGGAAAAGAAGATGGGGACAGTGGCAATATGCAAAAGAACTGGGATGAAATCACATTTATTCATTAGGTTTGTCTGTGATGGAAAAACTGGCCAAGAAAACAAATGTTTCACCACATCCTGTAGAAAAGAAGATATTCAAGGTAGCATGATGTATGGAGCTCTGTAATGGCTGCCAAGGAGTAAACTGGAACCTGCATTATTTCAGTGTTAATGAAATGGTAACGACACACAGGGGTTTTAAGTATCTGGATTTTGGAAGGTTGATTTTTATGCTGACTTTGATGTGACTACATGAGGTGTGTTGTTGGCCTATGACCATCTTTTTAGATACAGTGGTTCCACTTTGAAAGCCAGGAAGTGATTTGGGTGCCCATTTAAAGGCATCAGAACTAACAGGATTCTTCAAAACCTCTTAGCTATATGGTCTGTGTGGGATTTTTATATTGACAAGAGCTCACTGGCACTTCTAAAGCTGCTTAAAACCTGTGCCAGCCAGCATTCATAATCTAAGTAGACAAAAGAAATAGACAGTAGATGAAAATTAAAAGATACCACAGAAATTCGGTAGCAGTTCTGGGAATGTCTCATATATTAGGAGTTTCTTGATTCCCCTTCAGAAGCAAAGAAATATATGGTATTCTGGCATTCTGCTTGGCTGTGCTATGTCTACTTTTTAAAAAATTTCTTCTGAATAATGTGGCCAAAATAGTGTGCCAAGTGTGGATTTGCCTCTGGTCTGAGTCATGGGGGAAAAAGGCAGTGCTCACTCCTGAAGGAAGTGAGTCATTTGATGTCCTACATCTCAGAACCCAACAGGCTAAAGATGAATGCTCTATATCAGGAGAAATCCTAAAAATGTCTCTTTCCGGAGCTGATCAGTTGCATAGAGGTCCATTAAATGTGTCCCAGTGCAAATGGACTCTAAATATTCAGGGATCTTCCTGAAGTAAATGAAGGTCTAGTGATGAACTGGATGCTTTCAAAGTTATATTTCTAAGCTTTTATCTTCACTGTTCCCTTTGTTTTCCACCTGTACACTGTGTTTTCTTGAAAGACAGGCAGATTTTTGCTTGTGGCCACAGCATGTTTTATTAAAATCACTGAGCATACCTTCTGTTTTCCTTTCATTCCAAAGTGGAGTGAATTGTCTTCTCTGCTTAATACGGATAAGGCCATGGCAGGTCCTCTTTAAAGAGTGGATTAAATTCCGAATGCTGTTGTACTAAAGGCCAACAGAATCCTGGCATATGTCAGAAATAGTATGGCCCAACAGATAGTGGCCTCCTGTACTGGGCACTTGTGAGGCCACACCTCAAGTCCTGGGGTCAGGTTTGGGCTCCTCACGAGACAGACACTGAGCATGTCCAGAGAAGGGAACAGAGCTGGAGCACAAGCCTGAGGAGCAGCTGAGGGAGCTGGGGGGCTCAGCCTGGAGAAAAGGAGGCTCAGGGGGACCCTTCTCACTCCCTCCAGCTCCCTGACAGGAGGGTGCAGCCAGGTCTGTCTCTTGTCTCAAGGAAGAAGCAATATGACAAGAGGAAATGGCCTTAGGTTGTACCAGAAAAGGCTTAGATGGGGTATGGGAAAGAATTTCTTCACTGAGAGGTTAGTGAGACCCTAGTGCAGTCTGCCCAGGGTAGAGGTGGAGTCCCCATCCCTGGAGGGATTTAAAACATGTGGATGTGGCACTTGGGGGGCATGGTTGAACTTTGGCTGAGTTAATGGTGGGACCTGAGGATCTTTGAGGTATTTTTCAATCTGAAAGATTCTGTGATTGCACGAAATGCAGGTGTTGTGGCTGATTAACTGTGATGGTAACTGTGACTTTTCAAAGCAGCAGGTACTGCTTTGGCAGAAAACTCAACTGTTCTGTTTCTGATCAGCTCATGGCTCCAAATACCAGTAAACCACAAAGGGTAACAAGACATACCTTGCCAAAGATGATTCAAACAAAATGATCATGTTTTTACTCAGTGTTAACTGGGCCTTCCTGTTTGTATAGCAGTGTTTGCAAGTACTACTTGTAAGCTGGATAAGTTAATTAAGCTGTTCAAATAATGTGTCCAATGCTTCAAATTAAAAGCAGATTTGATTTGTACTAACCATTGTACAAAGGCATTAGGGACTGGATTGGCATATGCTTTGAAGATGCATTAATCAGAAAACCACACTGACCATTAATTGAGTGCTAATGGCAGATACTACTATTTGTAACTAATTGCTGGTTGGTATATAAATACATTTATATATACCCATGCACTCCAGGCATTTAAACAAAGAGTCTGGTTTGATGTGTTCTGATGTTGTTTCTAAAGCACCTTTCCTAGTTGTTTCCTTGGGTTTGACAGAGTATTTCCTGAGAGTTTCTTCCTGCTATTGGTGGGGTTTCCCAACCAGGAATGTTCAAGAAAGCTGTCCTTGTGCTATTTTTAGTTCTTGTACATTTTAACTGCTGTTCCAGTCAGTATGCAGATGTTCCCTCAATTTAATTGAAACTTGGTTTTTGAAAGAGAAGGTAATGTAAGGTAAGGTAAGAGAAGGTAAAAAACTGTTTTTACTGACTTAGCTCATGCTGAAAAGCAAATTAAATCATTTGCTGGCCTGACCATAAATAGATAGGAAGTAGATAGAAATGTTGTGGCCGTGAGCTATGAAGATTACTCAAGGTATGCATCAAGCTATGAAGAAAAAAAACACGATTTAAAAGTACTGGCCTAACTTGTCTAACTTGTACCTTCTACCACAGACTCTCTGAGCCTGATCAAGGTGGGTTGTAAGTGACCACTTGGCAAACTCTCATCTTTGCATGGCAGAGCACTCATTGCCTCTGGTGAGTCAGAGACCTGGAAAGTGCCTTGTGTTCCTGGAAACTGCAGTCAAGAAGCCTTCTAAAACTACAGAAAAGCACTTTTTGGCAGTTGTTGTTGTTTGGAAGTTAAGTGCAGCATCAAAGGGGAAGGTTGGGCAGTGAGGGCTGGATTATGGACAATTATATTGTTCCAGGGAGATCTGGGGATTGATGCTTGGTTTTGATTAAATTTGTTCACTGTTCAAGGAAAATTAAGTTCTACTTGCCCAAATTATTTATGATGTGGACCATATGCCTTGCATCACATAGTCTCTCTGGCCATTGGGTGATAAATCCATGTGATAGAGGTCTCTAAAATGCAGTAGGGAGTTAAAAAGTATGAGAGGGCATAGGGAAGGAAGTCAGACTTGACAAGAGTTTTTTGTTTGAGTGCTTTGTGAAAATAAGCTGAGGAGTATACCATGCAGCAAAAATCAAACAGCAGTTTTGGAAGTACTGGTGTTATCTTGTAGCATCTTTCAAAGTGTGGTGTGTAGTGTTTGCACACCTGCCTCTCCTGCAGGTCCCCTCATGAGGATGCTGTAATGGCACCCTTGGGGACTGGTGTTTTGTAGCTCCCTCCAGAGTCCCTTCATTGAACACTGATAACTTCAGCTGTTCTTCTCTAATTACTGAAGGAGAGGGAGTGAGCCCTCTGAATTTCAGCTGAGCATCACTTCATAGTAAATTTGGTTAGCTTATTTTTTTTTCTTTAGGAGAGGAGAGGGAAACCATGGTATAGTTTTCCCCTAGTAAAGGCAACACTTTTTGGTCTTATTTTTACTGTGAAAGTTGGTAGGAAATTGAGTTCAGAGTACTGAGGACACAGTTCAGATGTTTTGAACCCTAATGTACCTGATTTACTGAGGGAGAATAATGAAGCAGAATAGCCTCAACTGCTGGAATAGTTTCACTCTATTGAATTGCATCAGTTTTAGACAACTAGATTTGAACTGTGACATGGGAGACGGGATGTTGTAAATAGCATGGCTGTGTGCACAGCACAACCCCCTCTTCATCCTGCCTTTCCCTCTAAGCCTTTCTAGCTTAGAATTCAACACGAGCTTCTTTCTCACCAGTAAGAATGAATTTTGATAATCCTGAAATATCTAGCCATCTGAACTGCAAGCTACCCGAGTCTGAGGTGTATCTTTTTGGAACTTCCTTTATCTGCATCTTATGTGATCTATGCAGTTCATATAGCAGTTTGTTTCCAATTAAAATTTTAAGTTGTAAAAAGGTACCAGAGAATTTGCAGTGGTTCTAGAGGGATAGGAGAACTAGTTCAGGCAAAATAAGATTCAATTCAAGCGTGGGTAGGTTTATGGGATTGTAGGGTTTTAGTTTTATTCTCACACTCCTCTGTAATTCCTAATTTTGGACAGAACAGATGGACTGAAATTCTCTCTCTTCCCTTGTTTCCCTTCTGGGAGAAAACACGTTTGCAGGGACAGATTCACTGATATAATTGAAGTAAAGAACAGGTCTGCTGCATTTCTGACCAGCTGAATAAAACAAGAAAATAAGTTTTTACCTGATATGTTAGCTAAAGGAAAAAATATATTTCATTAAAAAAGAAAAATAGCCAAGATAGGCATAAGAATCAAATCATTAAGCAAAAGGGAATTATACAGATGTGTTGAACAATGTTGGATAAAACAGAGGAGTTCTCCTCTGAGGTGCTTTAGAAATTCTGTGCTGGACATGTGCCTGTATCCCAGAGCAGAGGAAGATGATGTAGGTCTGGGTGAGTGCAGGACAGCCCTTGCTGATCCAGGAACCTTCTTGCACAGCATCTGCACCTGCAGTGACTCAAATTCAGGTTCAGGCCAGCACAGTAACTCCTGCATCCAGGGACAGATGAATTTCACTGTCCAAGTGAAGAAGTGACTGGGCTACTCACGCTCATCTCCAGTTAAAAATGAAACCAAGCAAAATAGGCTCATCCATGAACAGAATCCTGGCAGGTGAATTTGCAAAGAAGTTGGGATGTGACACAAGTTAGGGCTGCAGATGTTACATAGCCCTGCTGGGGATATTCAGCCCTACAGAGGTCTCTGCCTTGGTGGCTTGGCCACACTGCCAACAATAACAGTTGGGGTTAATTTGTGGCTGGTGACAGCAGAGGCCATCAACCTCAACATCTTTTTACTGCAGACTCCCACTTTCTGTGAGAATCCTCCTGGTGATAAGACTCAGGCAAAAGGAAGAGCATTTAGCTTTTATAACACTCTTGTGCAAACACTTGGAAGCAAGGTCCTTTGGAGGACTGCTGAACAAACCAAGCCGGACTCAAGAACTCTCTCCTGAGCTGAACACAGTTGCAGACTGAGAAAAGACTCAAAGAAAATGTCAGACAAGTCGACACTGCTCCAGTTTGTGCCTGGCTGTGTGGTTACAGCTGGCACTGGGGGCAGCAGGCTGGGCCTGATGAACCCTTGCCTGAACCAGTGCAATAAATGTCTTTGCTCATTGCATGGCACATAATGCACTACCAGGTTGTAACTCTGAAAGGCAAACTTCTTCCAAGTACTGAATTTAAATTCTAATTAGTGCCTGTATATGGCAGAGAAGGGAATAATTATTATAAGCCAACTCTACTATGTAAGAAAATTATTTCATAATCCCTTTAATGTCTATGCTTAAGTGCTGGTCAGCTGCCTTGGTTACTGCAGGGAAGAGTGGCTACTCTATTCCTTTAACAACTTGTTTTCAATCTAGCAAGCTAAATTTTTGCAAGATCAATACGAGGTGAACAGAAAATATTTGATTACCTCAGGAGCTGTCACTGTCTGATTTTTTTCTAAGCTGACATAAATAACATCTGGGGCAGCAAATGTATGTACTTCTGCTTTCTGTTTTTGAACACTGTTCATGGACTGAAACTTAGCTTGAAATTGAAACAATAAGAGTTAGAATTCTGGAAAAGCACCACTTCAATTTGCAGCACAGAAACAACTGAAGCTGCCAGCTGGAATGAAGACTCCCAGCACACAGAAGGCAGAGAGCATGTGTAACATGATGTAAAGTACAGTGAAACTTGCTTGTAAATTACACTGCCTTTTAAAATTCAAGTGCTTATCTTTGGCAAAGTAGAATGCTGCTGAAGTATTGCCCCATGCCTGAAGTTATAGTATCTAAAAATACTGCTGTTTGTTTGTGGAAGAAGCTGTGAGAAAGGTGAACCAGGCAAATTGTCTGAGAATAAACTGTCTGTGCTGCAGATCTGGGGTGGATGCTGCAATCACTTTTGCACCTTGCTTGTGCCCCATCTAGGCAAGAATTCTAAAATTTCCAAGATCCTTAAATATCAGATGTTATTACTAAATCTGAAAGAGCTTTATGAAAGACGGCTATCTTCACACCTGCTATACAACTGGTTATGCTTATACTTGGTAAGTCCTCAAAGCAGAAACAACAAGAATACATCCTACAGTTTCTATTCTGTGCTCTGAAAGTGCCTTTAAAATGCAGCAGTGTTTCCTACCCAGCAATTGTCCCCAGAAACCTCTTGAGATCTGAGCTATTAACTACCAGTGAATGAGTACATGTGCTACGGCCTTTAACCTCATCTTTGGGTTATCATTTCTGATGTTTCTTTCAATAACTTTGCCAGTTTCTTTTTTTTTTTTTTTTTTCAACTT
>VZRZ01011485.1:803564-974066 GCA_013398175.1 Climacteris rufus | reverse complement strand
TTTTTTTTTTTTTTTTCCCAGCTGCCACTGAGATTTTTTTTCTTTTTTTTTTTTTTTTTCCCAGAGCTATGTCTCACACTTTTTGGCTGTTTCCCCGGGATAGAAATACTTACCTTTTCTTTCATATCTCATGTGCAATTTGTTGGCTCTGACAATTCCTTTCATTCTGAAAAATATTGCTTTAGAGAAATGAGTTTTAAAACCCAGCAGCAACTCAGACTATTTTTGTCTGTAGCCATTCCAAAGAAATACCAGTTGCCAGCTTGTCTCCAATGCTGCAACAGTAATCAGCACCTCCAGGTAATGGCTCCTGACACACTTTCGTACAAAATGTTGCTGAAAACTCATGATCTGGCTCTTCTTTTTAGGCAAACAAAGAAAAAAAATGCTGGGGGAGAGAAAAGATGAAAGCGTTTACTTCCTGCCCCTTGGAAGAATAAGGGTTGTGAAAGGGCTGAGGAGATGTCAGCGTGGGATCCTGAACCTGCTGAGGAGGAGCACAGGGACACTGTTGTCATGTCTCTCCAAAGGAGCTGTCACCTTCAGTTAGGATGCTGTGCCATGGCAGACTGCCACCCACACATGGGTATACTTTGAAGTGAGCAGACTAGAAGTGGTTCAACTTCCCAGGCACACCAGCTTGGATAATGTCAAGGAAGGGAAAAAAGGGAAAGAAGTTTGCTTGTCAATGTTAAGAGAATAAATAAAAAATTAACTAAACCTTTCCCATCTGCTCTGCCAATAACTTTAAAACTGACCCAGTGGTTTTCAACCACTTTATTTTTTTTTTCAGGCTTTCGAGTCAAGGTTTTAAAAAGTCCTTTAAAATTCATCTTGTGCAGGTGGACATGCAGTCACCTTTTACTTTTTTTTTGCCAGAAGGCATCTGAGGGTGATGGAGCACATGTACCAGTGCCCACAGTAACCTCGGGAGCAGATGTGATTACTGGCCCTACAGTGTGGACACCAACTTCCCAATGTGCTGGGGGTTGTGTGGATGCTTCCTCTTCGTTTCCATGGGAAAAAATTTTGGCCCCCAAAGTCTCAGAGCTGGAAAGTGAAGGTACTTTGGGTGTGTGCAGCAATGTCTGGCACAAGGAGGGTCCTTCAGCTTCATCTTTTGTCTATTATTCCAGATGTAATCTGTAATCAAATAAAAGCTATGATTAAAATATTGTAGCAATGATGACTTATCTGAACTGAACATGTTCACCCTTTGTGTGTGGCTAGAAGGAGAGAGGCTTTTTTTTTTTTTTTTTTTTTTACTTGGGCATCTTCAGAGAGAGCCTTTGAACTGGCTTTCACCCAGCTTTGAAGGATGCTGAGGGGTGCTGAGGGATCCATGGAGCGCAGGTATCTCGGGGTGCAGCTGCAGTGTGAGCTGTAGATTGAGCTCTGGTGGCAGGACCCCCCAGGCAAGAAGCCATGAACAACAAAGGACATGGGGACCCCTGGCCCCCAGGTGAAGGACACCCAGACATGGGAGCCAACGACCCAAAAGCCAGAATTTTTCACACTTGGGTGGGGAGGGTATAAAATCCCAGGGTGTTCTTTGTTCGGGGCCCTCCTTGGAGGCACCATCTTGAGCTGTTATTTTGTTATTTAGTTATTGCACCAAGATTAAATTATTTTAATGATCTAGATATCTGAGCTTCTGCTGTGGGAAACCTGGGGTGGAGCAGGTGGGGAAACACCTGGTCTGACTATGTGTGGGGGTGCAGCTGTAAAGGGGCTTCGGTGAAGTTTGATTCTATACACTGGAGTTTTACCTGGTTTTAATAGCTCATGATTTTCAAATGAACTTGTAATTAAAAGTTTTTCTATGTTAAAAAGTTGTCTGAGAGATTAGGTAAACCAGTTTCCATGGGAATGTACACAAGAAAACCTCTATAGCCATCAAAGTAAGCTGTTAGAATAAACTGAACCTATTTAGGAGCTTGCTTGTTGACAATAGATCAAACTAATTATGTTCATTATGTCCCAGGCCCTGCAAGTGATTTTGCAGAGACAAACCAATGCCTTGCTGGTGTTTGGACAGATTTCAGGCTCAAGCATAACACAAAATTCAGCTGCTAAAGGGCTGTATTTGAATTCAGCACAGCAAGAAGAGCATTTTTCAGTGTATTCTGGATCTCTTTTGGAGGACTCTGCTATACATGGGATGGAAAAGGCTGCCTCCGTGGTGACAGCCTTTGGTTTATAGTGGAAATATGACATCAGTTTATTTTCCTTTCCTGGATTCTGTATCTTTTGGGATTTTTTTTTCTGTACTTACAGCACAGCTGTGAGTCTTTTTTGCATCCTTGCAGCCTTTCATTGATTCTTCAGTATCTCTTTTTTGTTTAGATATAATCTGGTCCTCACTGCTACTTCCACAGTCTGAAAACCATATAAACATTCAGTTTGTTACTGTTATTAAAAACACACTCTATTTTTATGTCTAGCACTGATGTTCAGGTATCAGATGTCTGTGGATGTTTAAAATTGAGTGTAGCTTATAAGTCTTAAGGAATAGGTGGGAAATACCATATGCAGCAAGAATGGGATTTGTCTTATCTGTTTACTAGAAATGCATTAATATCAGGGGCAAATCATGGCATGTTATGAGTTTAAAATAAATCTCCTTTCCGCCTCATTATAAGTTACAGGTCTATTTCTTTTTTGGTTTTTTTTTCAGGTTAAAGAACCAACTATGCTCTGGCCAAATCTCTACCAAGCCAAGAAAACACCTTCTTTTTATCCTTCTCTGATACTATAATGCTTCAACAGGACCAGTGCAAAATCCTTTCATCTACCCTTGCCACCTGACATCTTAGAAATAGGATTTATCTACGAATGTTTATTCTCCTCTATTCTCCATTTTAATAGTGTAAATATTTGACTTTGCAGTTGTGAAGTTAGTATAAACTTCACAGTAAAAACTTGGCTTAATTAAAACCATCAAAATACCTGTCAGTTTTGTGTATGTATAAGAGGATGGGTCAGAATTAGCTACCTAAAAATGATGCTGTACATGTTTCAAGGGCTTTTTATTCCTTATGGCAGAAAGCCTTTCAAAGATGAATTTCACAGCAGATAGTTATGTAAAATTAGATAACAAGAAGGAAAGTTTACATTCCTCTAAATATTAAATTTAGGCTTTATCCTAAAACTTCTTTAAATGTACTTCCTAAAAATATGTTGTCACATGTGGGGTAGGATACACCAGTGCAAGTGTGTCATAAATACAGCTGAATTTTAAATACCTTCTTGTGTTTATGTCTGCAATCATCTCAAAGCACAGAAAAACTTCTAGAGGTCAATTTAAATGAAGTAAGGTTACAATCAGTTAGCTTTTTCATTTGCACTAGTAATTGCTTAAAGATGTGAAAGAAGAGATCATCTTGAAAACTTGCTGGAAGTAGAAAACTAATGCATAGAGAAAAGGGCATTGCTTTGGTCCTTAACAATTGTGTTTGATATTATGACTGAATTTAACAGTTGTCCTAGAAATTCCTTTTTTTTTTTTTTCTTTTTCAGTTAAAGACTTTACAGGATAATTTGCTGGGGGGCT
Source organism: Climacteris rufus (assembly GCA_013398175.1). Lineage (NCBI taxonomy): Eukaryota > Metazoa > Chordata > Aves > Passeriformes > Climacteridae > Climacteris > Climacteris rufus. The sequence continues at coordinate 970,513 of VZRZ01011485.1, read as the reverse complement.
GAAGGTTCCACCACAGGATGAGACATTCACTGGTACTGAGGTCTGGGTAAACAGAGCTGGATTGCAAACAGCAGCACTTGAGGTTCTGTACAATGCAATGCCAGGTGCAGCTTCATTTCATAAAACAATAACCCCTGGCTGATGGAGTGTAATATGGCACATCTTCAAGAATAAATGAGACAAAATATTCCAATTACAGACTAATCTTACTTTTCTATCCTGAGCCAAGCGTTTGCCTCAATTGTTCAGCAACAAATTACCCCAGGAGCAGAGAACTACCACGGAGGATAACAAAGTGGCGTCTGCTCAGGGAGATTAACTCTTGATCAGATTCTCATATTAAGAGTTCTTGAAGGGAAAAAAGCAAACTAATTCATAGCAGACGAGACACTGATGTCTTGTTCTTTGTCTTCAGAGGAGCCTTCTGTGCTGTGTACATCAGGATTTTTTTGGAAGCTGCTTTTTTTGTTTTTTGAGGATTTGTGTGTGCCTTGTGCACAACACATGCTGCAATAAAGGAAAATCAAACTTACAGGAACAGTTTTATGGGGGCTGGGAAAATTTTAGAAGTGTTGAGTTGTGACAATTAATGCCTGTATTCAGCGCCTCTGAGAGATTTAACTGATGATTTGTCATTAACTCTTTCATATTTCACATGTCGTAAGAATGTGTTTCTTTTTCTCTTCTCTTGGATTGTTTTAAGACTGGGGCTGATTTTGCCCTGCATGCTGCAGAGGGGAATTTTTAAAGAAGCCAAACTGACATGTAACGGAGACAGACAAGTAATGGAGATACTATTTCAGCCATGCTGTGAATGTACATCTATTACTGTGTTGAAGAAGTTCTAGTGGATGATGCCAGTGTATGTGCTGCGGTGGGATTTACTCCGTTTTACTTTCAACTTTCCCACTCTCCACCCACATAAATATTTTTATGTAGCTGCTCTAATGACAGTCTTCGTGTGTACTCTTCAGTCAGAACTGGGGGTCCCTTGCAGTCATCCCTGGGGCTGGAATGGATATGGAATTCCTCCTTTGCTTCCACCTGAATGCTGTTGATCCACACAGACCCATTATAGAGTTTGAAGTGCTTCACAGTCAAGTACAAGTTACAGCAATGATTAATTAGTTTATAAATATTTTCTACAACTTAACAAAATGTATCATTACTGCGTTGGAAAGAGCCACTTGACACGATGTGTATATTTCAGGCTATGAAGACCAGCTGCAATTCTAAATGTATAAAACCACTCCACTGGAATATCTCTATGCAGACAGGAGACCAAACTCAGCCAAATTTCTCAGTGAGTGGTTAATGGTCTTTGTTTCGAGAAATTCAGGGTTTAACCTAGCATGGTATCTCAGTATAACACTTCACCTGTGTCTCCTCTATTATTAAATACCCAGATCTAGGTTAACTGACCTGCTTTGCAAGCACAGGCTGTTAAAGACAGCTCCTGACATCAGCTCTTTCCTTGCTCTTTGGAAAATATTCTTTTGAGAAAACCAAGCACCAGATAAAACAAACCCCAGCAACCTTAGTACTGAGTTGTTCCTGGGCAAGCCCAAACAGTGACTCCTGATGGTTCTCTGTCTGCTTGCCCCTCAGTTTAACAGTACAGGTTTTGTTGACTTTGTTTCAGGTTGAACTGAGCAGCACACCCTGAATCCCTTTGGCTAACAGTTGCTGCCACAGCAACATTATGGAACACTGGAAAACACTTGCAGAAAGTGATTTCCAGAATATTAAAATAAACTCAGAGTGAAGGGGCTTTGATGAAATGTGGCATTTCACTGTACTTGTGGGTGGCTTTAAATAATGTGAATGGTAATTATAAGCAAGAGAGTTTAATGAGGGTGGCTTCTGTTTGTTTAAGAGGGTGGGATTATTGGGTTGCAGCCTAGGTCAGGGATATCTGTGGTAGATAAGAAAACACAAGATGCAAAGCCAGAGGTACTGGTGAAAATCAAACCTTTGGAGAACCACTGGATCAAGTGCTGGGCCTCCTTGGGAGGGTGGCTCAGGTGCAGGGGCTGCCTTCAGCTGCAACACTGATGGAAAAAGCTTTGTTCCTCCCAAACAGCGACCCAAGGAATGACTTTGCTGTTACTTTCCCTCTGCCCTGTGAAGAACTGAGTGTGCTCCTGTTGGCTCCAGCCGAGATGTTCTCCAATGCATTGCAGGGCCACTGTCACCTGTGCAGATTGCCCGTAATGCTATAAACTAGATTATGAAGGTGTTTGCCAGTGTTTTGGATTCTCAAAATGCCTGTCTATCCTTGAGACATCTGCAATCAGCCAACTGCTCCAGGCTTGGCCAGCCACACTGCTTGGCAAATCAAAATGCGGTCTTGTTATGGATAATTTGATTTAACATACCTGCTCAGAGAAGCAGGTGACTGTTCATTTAGCTAGTGGGATATTAAGGCTAATATTTCAACAGACTGTGATTTAGGCTTGGCATTATGGCATGGTGGTTTTTTTCCTGAGGTAATTTAAAGTAAAATTGAGCATTTTTGTCAGTCTAGTTGTTGCAAAACTCCACATACTCACTTTACAAACTGTTCAACAATCCACTTTCATGTGGATGAACAATGTCTGAAAGGCTCCTGCTTGCTTTCTCCTTTCATTTAAATAAAAACCTTAGGGGAAAAAAAAAATCCACGTATTGATTTTTTTTCCATGCTTCCTGACAGGAAATTGGTTTTCACATTTGAGCTTTCCCCCAATTTTCCAGAGTTCAGGTGTTCCTCTGCAGAGCACCTCTGGTTGGTAATTCTCTCTGGGAAGGTATTGGTATGATGGCTCCAAGTAGGTCTTTGTGCACAGTATTGAAAAACAGTCCTGAGTCCCAAAATACTGACCAGGGATGGCCAGAGCCCTGTGTGAGTGAACCCAGAACTCACAAGCTTGGTTCATGCAGTGTTCTCTGTCCCCACAGGGCCATTGCTCCATGGCCTTTTTGTATCCAGGTTGTCTTCATAGGGTAGAAATTTAGTATGGATCTCCCAGTCTTTGGCCAGGTGCCAGAACTGTGACAGCCAGGCCCCAAATCCAAGAGATTGCCCTGACCAGAGCTAGAAACTGTCTGTGGTGTTTCACTTTGTTTCCTGATGGCAAGGCTTCAGAACCCATTTCTCCATTCGCCTGTAATTCCATAGGAAAGTAAGACAGAACAGGTATGCAACTCATTACAGATTTTATGTATCACGTTAGGGTTTCTTAGACACATATTTCTTCAATCACAAAGTTGTATTAATGCAACACAGGTATGTTGGATTACAGGATGTGTCCTAAAATTCCTATCAGAGGCCTTAAAATGCATTACTTGTATATTTACAGCAAAGGAGAAGCCTTTCTGCTAATGCCCTGGAATGTGTGCCAGGTCTTCAGGGCATGCTACATAATGTGGCCCTGAGAAAAAAATGCCCTAGTCTGAAACATGAAGAAGTTAAGACAATGAATTATAGAATTAGATGGTGAGGAAATAATGAAGGAGACATGAGAACTAATTGCAGAGGGAGATGTTGCAAAAGTATCTCTAAACTTGTACACCAGCGCAAAAGAAGTGGTACCAAACTCATTTGCACATACACATTAAATGTTTTAACCATCTTCTTTCCTTATGTAACATATCTAAATAATTAAAATGTGCTCTTTATGTAACTAAAAGAACATATTGCTTGAAGCAAAGTGTAAGGGGTAAGGAAGAGTTTTGATGAAAAGCTTTCCTGCCTCTTTAGCTACAGAAATGATAGCCCAAGTACTGTTTTTCCATAACTGTTTGGGCTAAATTTGAGTGTGATATGTATTGGAAAAGTCCTAATGAAGTTCATGAGAGTTCCTTTGCTTCTTCCAAGCTCAATTTGGGCTGTGACCATTAATAGTTTTGAGGAAAACTGTTTCTTCAGTATTTTGGATTCACTGCACCCACCATGTATAGTGGAAATTCTCCTTTCAGGGACACAAACCAGATTTTTGCTCAGATGCTTTTAAATGTTTTCAAGTCAGATCTATGTCCAGATTTTTTGAATGTTTCTATAATCTATTTTATTCTTTGTAATGAATTTGGGGGCAGGTAAGAAATCAGTTCTGGCTGGGTTACAGGTGAAAGGGAGGGAGTGGCCCCAGGGTAGCAAACCGGCTTGGCTGAAATGCAGGTGGGTGCAGTCACTGTTGGGGCAATTGAAAGCAGCTGGGAAGTTCCTGAGCTCCGGTTCTCTGTGGGCTGTTGAGAAGAAAACATGCAGCATCCACAGTAGGTTTTGTTGGGTTTTCTTACACTTTGTTTTGTGTTTGTATACAGTTGAGTAGTTTTGATGTTTGTGCATTATGTTTTCTGTGTTGGAAACCATCAGAAGAAGTTAAGAGGTTTTTTTTATTTAATTAAACTCGGGTTTTCTGTTCTAAAATCCACTGAATTGTTGAAAGTAGCAAACTTTTTTGTACCTGCAGTAGCCAAGGAGAGGCATTGCAGAGCTCACGCTCTTGAGGGCTTTCAGATGACTAACAAAACATCACTGTGGGAAGAGAATGTGTTTTCTTATAATTTGCTGCAACAAAGAATGATTTGGATAACTAATCAAAAGCTTGGGTTTTTGTTGTTTCTTTCCTCTGAGTCTTAATTTTGTGTTTTGAAGTTCCTCATTAGTAATATTAAAAGTGGAATGATGTTCTTAAGACATTTGCCAAAGGCAGAAGTCCTCTTCTGTATGTAGCTGTACAATGTGATGTTTCAAAGTGCTTTTCTCCATTCTATGACAAACCTTAATTTTATCTGGTACACAGTAAACATTTATTTTTGTCCTCCTGGAGATAAAGAATTTGCATGCAAGGTTTTGGAGTTGTTTTGAAACAATATTTGTCTTGATAATTGGATGCATTTATCCAGTTTTGTTGATGTTTTTCTTTTTAAAAAATGGGTTGTTGTTGTTCTTCAGTGAGCTCTCTCTCGAAGACTTGTTTATTGAACCCAGCTTCTTAGTCTAAAATATATTGCATCTTTGCAACATAAGCTGTGTGGAAGGAAAACTACAATATTATTTCAACTACTCCATTAAATTCTTACCTAAGTGGAGCGTGTGTTGGGGGTTATTTGTTCCCTTTTTAAAGCCATTTTCACACCTGCTATTTACTTAGGAAGCCTCAAGGACTCATGTAGTTCTCAAATTGCTGCTCTTCCCCAAAGTTCTTTCTGTTGCTCTTTTGATGAAAGTGATGGACTGCTTTGCTTGCCTGGGAAGCTTCATTTCTCACTAGGTAGAATCACGTGTTGACAACTCTCAGGGAGTCCCATATGCCAAGACACCTGATCCAGGCTTTAATGTCTCCCAGGTACGTGTCAGGCCTGGAAGAACCTCTTTCAAACTTTCTCTCCTGTCACTTTGCTATTTTTAAGAGCTATCTTAGCAGCATGCAGAGAGGAACAGACTACAGGAGTATAGACTCTTCTGTATTCCTTTCAAGTAATAAATAAATAATGCATTCCAGGCTGTGTTACCAGCAGATGTTCGTTGTTCCAACTTTATGGTTCTAGAGATAGTTAGTAGCAAGTTCAAAAGTAGTTTTATAGTACTTCTGGGGAACAACAACAGCAACAAAAAAAAAAGACACTGAGAACTATTGCAGGTTTCAGTTCCTGGAAGGCAACTTCTAAAAGTTACATTTTTCATGCTAGGAAGAGAAAGGAGAGTTAAAATCCTGAAATCATGGAGTGATTTTTATATAATAAGTAGACTTCAGCCTGTATGGTCTCTCTAGAAGATGAATTCTAGTCATTGATAAGTGGGATGTCTCTCTGTTATGGGATACATTAATGTGTTTAGCTCCTCTTTGATGAGATGAAGATTGTTGGATGACTGACATTTCTTCAGTGTCTGTATCCTCTGATTGCAATAGTGCAATTTGTATTTCTCACTTATAAAGGAAGAAAGGCACTGATGGATATGATGACCAGGATCAGAGCCTTTTGGTATGAAGGATGTGATGTTTGTGAAGGTGTTACATTAACTGGGAAGAGATGTGGGTGTGCTCTGAATCAAACCCCTCTCTGAACAGGACAGTGAGCAGCTATTGCATTGATTTGGTAGAGGACAGCTTCTTATTTTAGTGCCTACAGACCTGTGGTGGGACCTGGGTCCCTTTGGCATGGGGTTACACACAGAGTAAGTGGCTGCTGTGACCCTGAAGAGCTTCCACCCCAATGAATGTCCATCTGATAATGTGAAGTGTGTAAACATATTTTAAAATTTTCTTGGATAACTTCTGATAGTTTGATGCTGATTGTAATTAAATTTAATTTTCATTTCACTGGCTTTGAAAGAAAGAAAACAATTTTTTTTTTATTATCTGAATTCTAAAAGGTTTACCTCTAACTGCTCTTAATTCCAGTAGATTTGTTTTCTAGGGTTGTGAAATAATGGCACAGCTGGATAGGTATCTCTGTATATGCACAAACACTTCTAGAGTTAATATTGAATACTTTCTCAGCAGATATTGGCCACTAGTTGTACAGATAAAATAAAGGGATAACAAATACTTAAAGGCATTCTGGTATACCCTTCTGTCTGCCACACCACAGAGCGATCATTGCAAATGGGATTACGCAGCAATATAACAAATGTCATTTGCTTTCTGTCCTCCAGCTGTAATCAAATAGGAGGAAAGCAGAAAAAACATTCTCTCATGCATATGGCTTTTTACTCTGTTTTCTCTTTCTGTGATTGCTCTTTCACTTTTTTTTAATGCATTTTTTTCTCAAGCAATGGATGAAAAATGTGTATACTTTCTTGAAATGATGTTTCAAATGATGGAATTCAGCATTCTCTTGTGTCAGTGTTGTGTCAGCAGTTCTGCATTAGGGAGGTAAACTTAGATCTATGGGAGAACTCTCATTTTGACAACATCTAAACTTATCCATGCATTTTACATGGATTTTATCATTTGTTGGGATATCTGAGCTAAGTATTAAAAATAAATAAATTTCAGTGCCCAAATTAATGCTGAGTCTGAGCTCTTTTCAAGAACCTCCTAACTTTGTGCAGTTTGCTTTGTCCTTATAAATATCTCAGTTTAGTTGCACTGAATTAGTAGAAAGCCACAAAATAATATCAGGTTGTTTGTTGGATTTTTTTTCCCGTTTTATTCAGTTCTTTTGTGGTCGTATTTCCATACTTCCCTAAACACGTATTTTTTGGGAAAGGTTTCCCATGTTTGTTGGGGCATGAAGCTCCCCTGCCAGCAGAAGAGGGCACACAGGGTGGTGGCTTTTGGGAGAGCTCACAGCTGGGACATGGAGAAGGGAAGAGCAGGAACCTTGCTGCTGTCACTCCTGAGCTGTGTCAGCAAAGGCTACACCTGGTCTGCAGTGAATGCCTCTGATGGGTGCAGAGAGGAGGAAGGGCTGAAAGCAAACTTCAGTTTTTGTTGGACATTTTAAGATTTGCTGCCACTTTCCGTTTCTCTGCTTTTATAAGTCAAGAAGCTGGTGTGAGAATTGAATACCTGCTCCCTTCCAGTGTTTCTGCTTTCTCAGTTGCTGTGCCAAAGCATGAAAATTCCTGTGACAATGTTACCATTTTGTTAATGGTTCATGCCCTAGTGGATACCCTCCATTGCCCTAAAATATGCAATCATTTAATTGTCATTGCAATCCTATTATATTGCCATTATGGAACGTCTGGTGGGGAAAGCTATGAACATGTTATTAGTGCTGAAAGGGACAATTTACTGAATCTCGCTAAATGCCATCACTTCTCAAAAATGAAACAAAATTACTTTATTATGCATGTCTTACTTTAATATTCTGCTCAGATAATGATTGGGAGCCATTGATCTTTTCCTGAGTGGAGATTTTTTGTATAATTTTTAGTTTGTTGCAAATCCATGTTTATATTAAAAAAAAAGAAGAAAAAGGCAAATCTTGTTGAACTGGAGTTGTGAGTACACTTTTTGAAGCCTTTTGTGTTTAGTGACACAAAGTTCCTATTTGTAAGTTCATAGAAGTGAATCAGATCCCATCTTCCTCCTGACACTCTGTCCTTTTTGGTTCTCTTTCTTTGCTTTATTTAGCTGTTTTGTAAACTCTTCAGGGCACAGGATACATCTTAATGAGTCTTTGACATAACATTATACTGTGCTCCGTACAGCCTCACTTGAGGTCTCCAATTACAACCAAAGTGCAGATAATTAACTCCCCATGTGTGACTCTGGTGCTGATACAGGGTTGGTTGCATTTGAAGCACATGCAGCATGTTGCCAGTGTGAGAGTTTAAAATCATAGGCTATTCCCACAGTTTGTTTGGTGGACTGGAGCATGTGAAGTTCTTACTGATTCTAGAAATTGCATTTCCTTCTGTGGATGTAAGTGAGGCTGAGTGAATCATTCCCTCATCTTCGAAATTTCCATTTAAAGAGCTATGGGAAAGCCAAAGAAAATGTCATTGTGGAACGTTATGGAGACTGACAGGGCCTTCTCCAATGTGTTCTAAATTCCAGAGAAAAAGGTATTTTAACCATAAGGAAAGAAAGTAGAATTTATTTAATATCTTTATAGTCTGATGTCTTTGTAAGTGCACACAAAACAAACTGAAGAGCATTACATGCAAAATATGATTAATAATGTGAGCTTGGGAGGGCATTAAAAATCTTAAGGTATGATAAATTCATAATGTATCAGGATCAAGAATGCAGATATATGCTTACATTGCAAGAGTGTCACCAAGCAAAGCAATAATAGTCTGTTGTGACTTTTTCCTCTTTTTAATGATTAGCAAGTTCATATGGATGCTGCAAATATATATTTTTTTTCTTTACCAGATTTCTTCCTGGTAGTTTTGAATTTGTAGTTCTGGGCCAGCTGACACAACACAAATAGAATTGTTACTATACAACTTAGTTTGGAAAAGGGTTTTTGAAAAGCAGTTTTGAATTGGCTTGTGGCAATTCTCTTGTACATAAACTCATTTTAACTGCATAAAAACTACTATATTGCATCTAGAAACTGCAGTGAATGTGCATTTAGATGTTATGAATAACTGCAGTTAAGTAGAAATGAAACCAAAATAAATCTGAATTTTATTTGCACTTTCCCTTCATTTTAATGCCACTCAAGCTGCTGCTACCTTTTATTCTCAGAGTAACATAGCTGTTAAGGATAAAGAGCGTGTATGTGTTTGTGAAATGCTCAAGTACTGTTGGCCTACATGTAACATGGTTTATAACCACAGAGGCTGTGCAATGAAATTTTGACTGCTGGACATTATTTTAAAGCTGTTTGCTCCTGTCATGGAAATGCATTACAACTAACACAAGGTATGGCTGAGAAAACTGAATAACCACTTCAAAATTCAAGATTTCTGTGGATGATGAGTTATGCTTGTGCCTTGGCAATAAAGATGGTGTTAAAGGGTGTTGGGAATGTGCACGAGGGCTCCTTTCTGCAGACACCAGTTGGTTTGTTGCATTGTGCTTGCAGCAGTCAGGACGCTTGGCTTTGTGCTGTGACCGTGAGCACTCCAGTGAAACCATGGCAGTGACCATAATCCCTCTGCTCTAAAGCTACATCTGACTTGGAGGACCCTGAGTAACTATGGGGAAAATTTTTAAAAGCACTGGAATGGTTTGGTCAGCTTTGTGTCATTTCTGAGCATGACTCACCTGCTCAGGAATCACAGCCCACAGAAAGCTAATGTGTTTTGTCTGCCAGCGCAGCCAACAGCCTCTGAAAATTTTGCCATCAGAAATACGGGTTGACAAAGGTCTGGTTGATTTATCAGGTTGTGATGACTTTTGTTGGCTTTCCTGCTGTTCTTTTTGCTGCCAACTCATTCAGATCTAAACTTTTGGACCGTTTCTCTTCTGTCGACTCTCAACTTTTGTCACGCATGCCACCCTGCACAATTACTGCCAGAGTGTAATTAAAATGCTAAAAAAAGGTAGTATGAGCCTGTGCACTGCCTGGTGGGCTTCTGCCAGCAAAAAATGAACAAGCTCTCTGTCCTGAACACGTGGGTGTGCTGGAAAAACAGCCCAGATTCTGAGTACAGAGTCTCTTAGCAAAGCCATCGCGGAACGGAGCAGTTTGGTAACTGTGCTGCTCTGCCAGAGTGTGAATGCCCAGCTGGGACAGTGGGACACAGCCCGGGCTGTCCCTGCTCTGTGCAGTGGCACTGGTGGTCACTGTGCCTTGCTCACCCTGCCCTGGTGCCTGGGCTCACTCCACAGGCCCTGCTCCATTAGTCCCCATTACTGTCCCTTGTGGGTCCCTTCCCACTCAGCTTATTCTGTGCCTATGTGATTATCAAGACTCTATTTCTGTATTACTATACTCTTCCCCCCCCTTTAATGATTAAATTTGCACTAATAAAGATTCTTTGATTAGCTGTTAATATTTCAATTATAGTACTGGGAAGCCATTGACCGGACATATAAGTGCATTTTCTTTTTGCCCATAGCAAGATTTTGAGAATAATTTCTTTGATCTCTTGAGTTCACAGTGGCACAAACAAAAAAAACCAAAAAAAGGCATGGAGCAGTCTGCTGGCACAGAGACTGCCCAGGCTGTGGAGTTATCCCCCAGTGCACTGCTGCTCCACCTGTTCTTTTCTGAACTTGTAACTTGTTTTATCACCCCCACCTCCCTTTTCCCTTCTTGAAGGAGTTATCTAAAAGACCAAGAATTAGTGTAGCCTGGAAAAGTTTGAATTCATGCCCTAATTAATGAATATAACGTGACGTACACCTGTGGTGATAATACCTTTATTAGCATTGAGACTGTTAGACATCAAAGCAATGTATCAGGCAAAACCATCTATTTCTCATTTAATGGAATCACAATTAAAGTGTATTTTGCTGAAATGAAATTGCATCGTAACTGGAGTTCTGCACGGTGAGCAGAAATCCTTCCATCCCAAAATGGATTAATAATATGTAGGCTTTTATGTTCAGTGTGGCAACTGAAGTATTAGGTCGCAATACACATCTAACATCACTGAAAATTTTATGAATTCACTTGTTTTAACACCTGACAAGTGTCTTAAGAGGTAGATGCATTAACATTATTTTTGCTTCATAAATAAGGGCAAAACAGTGTTCTTACCTCAACGTGAACAGTTTCAGTAAAGAGAATATGCTGCAGCTTTTGGAGTTATAATTCATTTCCTGTGTGGATAAACTGAGGCTGAAGGCAAAACAGTTTGTCTCTATATAGTATTGTAAATACATTACCTTTTGCCTTTTAAAATTGAAGTATTTCCTATTAGGCTACAAGCCATGCTGAGGTTTCTTTCCCACAGCTTCTTTTGTTTCTTTTCCAAATTCCTCTGCTGTTAATCCTGTTGTACAATAATTCGTTAAAGGTTTTTTCTTTGTTTCTGATTCCTCATCTCTCTAAAGTGGGAAGTTTGTTCTGGCTGAGAAAAATATCTTGGAGGTTTATTGTGTAAAGCCTGGATGTGCTTACTTTGGCAAAATTCTCCATCATTTCATTGTTCTTTTTAAGAACCATGGAGAAAACTGGTCATGTTCAATATTGCCTGTTCAGGCAGTGTCTTGTAGGCATGACAACAAGCATATGTTGTTGGGGAGGCGAATGCAACTGGCTTTGGAACTCATCCATCTCTTGAGACAGGGGTGGGAGGCAAGGGAAAGGTAACAAGGAATTTGTTGTAAGACAAATATAAGATGAACATTCCCTTAAGAGAACAATAAAGGAATTCCCAATATGTAGGGTTTGATTTTCATATTCTCTGGATCATGTTCATATTTATCTTCTGTCAGGAAGGATGGAGGGACCAATAACTGTTTTCCCACTCTCCAACCTTCTTTTCCTTTTTCCCTCCATGGATTCTTAGATTTATTTTTATCTTGGAGAAGCTGCAGTTTACTGGTGCAGTAGGTTAGCTTTTATAGTTATAAAATTTAGGAGAGAGTGATATCCTTTCCATACAACTTCCAGAGTGCTTTCTAAAGCCTTTATTGCTGTAATCTTTCAGATTCAGTAAGAATCCTTGACCTTTGCTGGCTCCATTATTTTAGAGATGTTGCATCACTATGATTCTCCTGTACTACCACATCATAAGGGAAAATATCTTTCCTTATGGAAGTGGCATAGCTACATCAAATAAATGAGTCTTCCACTCTTCAATTATCACGGTGAATGCTGTAGAGAAAGGCAGAGATCTGCCTGTCCTTAAGTAGAGAAGTAACTATTTCTGCATTGCATAACAAGTAAAATTTGAATAGACAGAGGATACCTAGAATGGAGATGAAGAATATTCTTAATGTACAGTGATTACCTCTACAAACACTTCTTAGTTTATATTTTAAACAAGAGAAAAAAGTGAAAATCATTTCTTCGAGAACAGGAAAATGAAACTGTCCTTATTCTTGAAATTTTGCAAAGGGTATTTTCACTCTGTTCTAGTTTGGGTCTTGAGTTAAAAATCCAGAAACTCAGTCTGGCTGCTAGAAACAGCTCTTGCCACCTTCAAGGTAGGGATGTGGGTGTGACTGTGACCAGCTGCTGCTGGTCAAAGGCGATGACATTGTGTGTTCTCATGTTTGTGCTGACACAATAAACAATGTCAGAAGTTCCCAACAGACCACATGAATGGGTCTTATATTGAAGTGAGCATGTGTAACATTTCCGGTTACATTGCAAGTATGAAGGGGCATAATCCTATGGGAATATATTTGAGTCTCTGAGGAAAAACAGTTCTAAAACACACATAAAGGGCGCTGTAAGTCTGATTAACATATGAAACTCTCAGCAATGGAATTCCTTGAAGAAAATGAAGAAAAATGTTGGAAAGAATATTTCAAGTTTAGTTTTACACTGCTCAACAGCTCTGTGTTCATTAACTGGCACATCCCTTCTAATTTGTGATCTCATTTGTACTGTGTCAACAGCTTTTAGCAGTGCCTCTCCACATTCTGTTTGCTTTAAAACACAGTTTCTGTAATCAGAAAGAAAACTGGGAGCAAAATATGCATTTCAAAACCTGTAGTCATGCTCATTACTACCTACTCCTCTGCTACCTCCGTGTCTTCTGGTTGTTTCATCATTGGGTTGGGGGGAAGGGGGGGTCTGTGTGTAAGGCTTTTCACATCTCATATAACTGATCAGTGTTTCCACTGAATCACTACAGATTTTGTGACATTGTAAAAACATTCAAAAATTTACCTTTTTTTCCTTTATGCTGAATTGCCAAAATAATCTCCTTTCGTGTTTTGTCATGTGATAAACACAACTGTTGTGATTTAGAGAAGGAAATTTGGGAGTCTCTGCCTATTAACTTGAACTGGAATGTGTACTATCTAATTTGTGCCTGTGCAAAGAATGGGGGGTGAAAGAGGAGGTAGTGTGTTAGTGGATCAGACGTAGATTAAGGTGTTGCTGTTGGAAGGTTGTGTGCCAGGTGTGATTTACATACTAAGCTGGTTACCCCTGTTTAGTTTAATTTGCATTTTTCTTTTTATTACGTGTTTTGTAGTTCACTAATTTTGTAATTTGTATTATGTACCTCAACACAACAGAAGCTTATACAATGACAGAACACATTTTCCATAAAATTCAGCAAATTTTCTCATTATAGCACAAAATGTTTTTCCATTTGTTACATTGTTTTTTTCTTTCTGCAGTAAGCTGCTATTCCAAAATATTTTAGAGCATTCCAACAAGTCTTGTAATTTTGCATGGCCTGAATCATCCTAAATCTATTTATAACAGGCCCCAGACCAACTGGAGACATTGGCCTCGTCTCCCTCTTGTCCCAAACTCTGCCTCAGTTTCATGAGAAGTTCCAGCCCTGTGAAATCAGGACTCACTGCTTCTCAACAAAGTTAAAAAGTACAATTTGCCTGCCTGAGGATTGCCTAATTAGGTTTGCTGTCCTCTTATTAGTGCTTCTTCCTTTGCTGGGTTCATCTGTAACAAGTCAGAGTTCATTTATTATAGAAACTCACAGGTATACAGAAGAAGAAAATGTGAAGAGAATTTAATAGTTCCTATTCCTTACAAGAGGGATGTCTTTAAATTATAAAATATTATAAAGCACTTTTGCTCTTAGCATTAATTTTCTTAAATTCTCAGTCTCCTTTGACAAGGAGAAGAAAAAGCAGAGGTATCACCTGGAAGGGAGGGAGACATCCAAAACCATCTTTCTTTGTCTGTTTGATGTTTGGTAAGTTTACAGGAGCTTGTATAAACTTTATTTAAGTTACCCTCTGATTTGGTGCTATAGTAAGCAAAAAAGAACAATTTAGGCTGTTTCCCCCCACATGCTTTTTTTGTGTGATGCAGCCTTTAGAGATGCCTTGCAGTCATTTAGGTGTTGTGGAATCTTTCAGAATGAAAAACAACAAGAATAAGAAAAGTAAGAATAGAATAAAAAGCATTTTCTTCTGTAGTTAGCTGAAGTATTGGATAGTAAAGTTTGAGATATTAGTAACCTTCAAAAAAGAATTAAAATCAAGCAGGAGGGACTGGAAGCAGCTGTGTGTGTAATGTAGCAGCTCACACAGCTCTGCAGCTATCAAACTAGCTCTGTGTATACTTGGTTAAATATTTTGGTTAGTCTTCATTTTAGCCATCTACTTATATAGTGCTCCTTATTCTTCCCTGCTGCATTATGAATAAAAAGGGAAGGGAGCCTTGGAGCACAGTGTGCATCTCTGCAGGCTTTTACAGCTGCTGATGAAAAGACAAGCTTGTACAGATGTGGAGGGAAGGGGAAGCCGAGCTGCTCCCCCAAAGCACAGCCTCTGCTCTGTGGCATTTTTCACTACAGTGCCCTTATTGAAATTTGTGTGGGTGATGTCAGTTTAATAGGCTCAGCACTTTTAGGGGACATTGACAGAAACTAAATTGGAAAAATGCAACAAATGTTAGGTTTTAGCAGAATATCGACTTAATACAGATTGAACACGCAAGAAAAATATTGTGTGGTGTGCAACTTGAACTTCACATTGTCTCATTAAAGACTCTGCAATGGATAACACTGTCTGCCTGCTTTGCCCTCAGCTGCAGACCCAGCAGATCATTCATGTAAGGAGTAATAATGTACCACTCCTTGGCACTTCGCTGCAACTGCCACGAGGTATTTTGAAGATCTGTTTTTATTACTTACAAAAATCTACACTCCATTTATTTCTGTAAAACTGTTTTCTTGCTCCCTTCCCACTTTTACTTGGCCCCACATCTATTTCTTATTAATTTGTTTGACCCAAATTTCTTTCTTGTATACAGCAGTCAATCCCTTGAAACCCTGAAGTCCCTAAACCTGGGTATCTATTTAGAAGCATTTGCCTTTTTTCCCCTTTTAATGGTGTACCTACAAAAAAAGGAGTCAAAAGAAATATTAGTTTCTATCGATGGGAAAATTTTTGTCTGCTGTCTGGAATAAATGGACTGACTGAAAAATGGAAAACTGGGCCAACCAACTTAGACTTTCACAAGAAAAAGCACTAAATCTCACAATATAAGCACAACATTCAATTGGTTTTTTCAGTCTGGGCATGTTTTATATTCTTTTCTATGAGTATTCAATTCAGAAACATATAAACCGTGGGTTGAGGGAACATCACTTCTATCATTAATGTGAATCCAGAACAATTTAATCTGACAGCTGCCAAAACACCTGTTAACCAAATGGTAGCAAAGATGGGTTTGTCAGACAATTGATGAGTTGGGTGGCCACTGATGAGATGGCCAAGCCTGTGGCATGTTCCACTCAGCCGTGTGGCTGCAGGGATAAGGAAGTTATTCAAGACCAAGTGGTTTGTGGTTAAGTTTTTTGTGGTTTGTTTTTTTTTTGTTTGGTTTTTGTTGTTGTTTTTTTGTTTGGTTGGTTGGTTTTTGCTTGTTTGTTTTTTGTTGTTGGTTTGGTTTGGGTTTTTTTTGGCTTTGTCTATTTTCCCCCCAAAAGAATTGCTTAATATAATCCTATTGTTTACTCACCAGAGACTAAAATAGATGGTATTTGCCAACTGTGCAGACTGGGCTTTCAGTAGGAAGTACTTGTTATGTATTTGTGGCCTGAGTCCCACAATGGACTGTGACTGTGCAATACTGATATTTAGTGCTTTCCATTTTCTAAACAGTAATTCTACACAATTCATTATTTACATTCAGCATGTGCCAAAAGCTTTTTTTTTTGTTTTTGAAAAAGGCTCATAATATGAGTTTGTTCAATAGCCTCTGGAATATTGAGTTTTGTCCCCTCAGTGAAAGAAAAGCTGTTTGTGTCTTTTCAGAAAACATACAGGTTTGACCCTTCATGACCAAAATATAATGTGAATATCAAGTTCCACAAAACCCAGAGCAAAGAATATTAATATTTCTCCAGCTTATAATCTTTTAATGATGGCAACACAAACACTGAATGTGATTTTCCTGTCTTGAAACAAACAGAGCAATAAGTCTATCTGGTCTGCCAAGAAAAGATGCGACATCCAGACAGTTCTTTGTACTGTCAAATGAAATGAGGCTATTTTGACTAGTGTTTAGGATATACAACATATGGCATGCTGCTGATTTTTGCTTCTGAAGGATCATATTGGATTCACGTATCTGATGATACAGTTCTAACTGCACCCTGCAAAATACTGAAGTGGTAACTCAGCATGTTTTTTTGAATAGTGTCAAAACCATAAAAAGTTATTGCTGGCTCTGTTTCAGCACTTCCTTCTTTTATTAAACCTAATTTCTTAGCTTTTGACTAATGACAGTTGTCCTTGAGGAAGTCAAGTGTTGCTGAGAGGTGGTTTTGTGTCTCACCTTTCTGCTCCCCCCAACAGATAGTGACTGTGGTTTCAGTCTTTTGATAACTGACCACCAACCTGAAACCCCACCTGGGACAGCAGTGCCCAAAACCTGCTGCCCAGCACTCCCTGAGTGTTGTGGAAACAGCTTCTTTGTGACTCACTGCAGATGAAGCTTTTGGTTGGTGCTGCAGCCTTTGATTCCCAATCATGCTGGTATTCAAGGGCTCAGGAGAACATCAGTCCATTTATGCTGCAGGTCTGCTCATATCATTTCATCATTAATCTTTCAGAACCCATCCAAAGTCATTGCTCCTGGATTAGGGTACCAAAGAGATCTTTGCTACTTTATGTATTTCATAAGTCATATTATCATTAAATGTTTTGGGTTGAAAGAGACCTTAAAGCTCATCTCATTCCACCCTCTGCTGTGGTCAGGGACACTTTCCCCTATCCCAGGTTGCTCCAAGCCCTGTCCAACCTGGCCTTGGACGCTTCCAGAGATGGGGCAGCCACAGCCTCTCTGGGCACCCTGTGCAAGGGCCTCACCACCCTCATGGGAAAGAGTTTCTTCTAATATTTAATTTGGATCTATCCTCTTTCCATTTAAGGTGATTTCCCATTGTTCTGTCACTACATGATTACATATTGTGATGTTTTATTAAGATTTGTGTTTTTCTAGACTCAGAAGGTAAACAAACATGACATATATTCATTGTTTCTTCACTGCATGATTTTCAAGCTAATTCAAGTTGGTCAGGCTGTCTTTTTTTGGCACATGAACACTACGATTTAAGATGTTTAAAACTGGACTATGAAGCATGAGGTTAAGTAAACTCCAGGCTGTATCCTTTGTTCCCCCTGTACCTGTGGACTTCTACACCCCCTTTCTGTTAGCAGGACAAAACGTTCAGGGGGCTTGTTCATCTCTCTGGTGTAGCTGGGAAAGTTTCATAGGATTCATTTTCTTTACCTCAAGAAAACAAACAAAACCGAGCACCAGCTGAGCTGCTGTGTGGATTTTGTTGTTAGAGAGACGGGGGGTGCCAGATTAATGTTCACATTTGGACTTTCGGGTTGATCCAAGTTCTGCATCTCTGAGGAGCATTTTACTGCAGCCTGAACTCACCCAGCAGATGCAAACCTGGTGTGGATAATGCTGTTGTATAAAACAGATGAATCACTTAAATTTAGGTGACTTTTGGGGTTTTTTTTAATGCCATTTTGGGGCACCAGGTGTTACACATGGGAACAGTTCCCCCGCGCTCTGGTGTTGAAGGTCACAAACCATAAGTGCTTTTTCCAAGTCACCTGTGTGAACCAATAAACATGCTGTGATCCTGCCTATCTCTTTACTTGCCTTCTTACACAAATTTAATATTCCTGCTACAGTATTTTCTTGCAGTCTCATTTTCTGGTAACTTTCAATTTTTATAGGCTGAAAAGTACCTCAGGGAAAGAGCTTGCTGATTGGTTTTTTTGGGCATTTTTTTTTTTTAAAAAGCTATTTTTATAACCCCTACAGTTTCTTCTCTTTTTTTTCATTGCTTGCTTTTTCAAAAAGAATAGCAAATTGACTGTATCTGAGAGCTGATATGCCTATTTTGCTCATAACTTTTAGCTGCTCTTTCCTTAGAAATTTCCTGATGATACATTTGGTGTGTATGAACAAGATGCCCTTTCTATATTTCCTTTTATTTCTTTTTACCCAAAGGCTTTGTGTTCCTAAAATTTTAATGTAAAAACATTTTTTTTTACAAAAAAATTTTAAAAACTTTTTTTTTTAAATCTGTCTTATTCTCAGATGATCTGTAACTCTGTTTTATTCAATCATTAAATTATAAGGTGCCACTTCTTGCTATTTCTGTCATTTCCTTGCTGATCCCCAAATGCACAACCTGAAAGCAGAATTTCACTTTAAAGTCCTCTAAAAATATTCTTTCCTGGGATCTGTTGCTGCAGCTTGTGTTTGACATGAGCTGCTGCTGTTATTCCTTTGCTCCATTTCAATGTAACTGCAGGAGCAGAACTCATTTGGGCACCCACCAGGTGGGCAAGAGCTGCACCAATTTCAACCTCTGGGTGCATGAAGGATGAGTTTTCAATAGATACTTACACCTTTGTAACCCCACTGCTACTTTCTTAAGTTTCCCGTCCCAAATCGTATGGAATTTGGGCAGATTGAAAGCATACTAAGAAAAAATTGAAAAAATTATTTACATATGTATGTAAAAATAAAAGCATAATGAGTTTTGCAGCAGCTTTCTCAAATACAGTCCCTGGCAATGAGAACGTCCTGCTGTAAAAAATATTATACTGGAATTTTCTGGGGAAAGTGATGAGATTCCCGGTGGGATATGTGAATTTAGGCCCATGCTGCAGTATTAGGATTCTGTAACTTCAGTAACTGGCTCACAGGAATTAGATCATTCAGGCTGAACTGGTGACAAGTGTGAGGCAGTCTGGATTGTCTCTGCAGCTCAGCCCATGAGAAGTGGATGAGACAGAGGCATCCCAAATTACAACACAGGCTGGCCTTGCTGCTATTTTAAGTTGGGTTGCTTGACATAATTTGAGGAGAATATTGGTTTGGGTGTTTTGATGTTTTCCTAGTAGATTTTCCCTAGTGTGGTCTCCACACATATTGCCAAGATGTTTTTAAAGAAGTTAAACTGATTGAGATATATGAGAAATGAATGTGAATTAAGCAAAATTCAATGAGTTGGGCAATATATTCCTGACAAATTTATCTCCATGGAATGTGAGGGTTGGTGACAAGGCAGACAGTTTTCAGATAGTCTGTGCAGCTTTAATCTGTGCTTTCTGGTTTTGAAGCTACATGGCTGCTCTGTCTTAAGAGTTAAAGGGAAAAAAAGTTTGTTTAGTGGTGACAGCTGTGATTTTAACAGCTCAGGCTGCAAAGGTGAGGTCATTCAAAAAAAAATGCAGATGTCTGCAGTGCTGGGCCTTTGTACATAGAGCTCGGAAGCCTGGTGACAGTGCATAAAAAATAATGGTTATATGTGACAGTCTATTTTGAGGAACTTCTTATATTTAGTGACCATTAGACAGTACAAAAATTATTGGTAGACTTTTCTTGTTTGTGCTAAAACAGGATTTGCAGAACTGCTTAATGGGCATTTATATTTTTACAGCTCTAAACAGCCATTGCAAATCTCTTCTTTCTCTTTTTGACTTCTGCCTCTGCTGGCTCCCTTTGGTTTTGATGTTATCTATTTAAAACCAAATCTGATAAGGGATAATGGCTGCATTAGATTTGAAGAACTGTTTTGCTTGATCTGTCTCCTGTGGCTCTGGAGCAAGGTCTAGGGACCATCCTTTGTGATAAACACTGCCACAGACAATCCCTTAATTTCTCAATCAATTTACTAGTAAGGTGAATGTAGACAGCTTTAGCATTTCCTGGGCCACATGCAAGTCTGAGCATGTATGGATTGTGAAGAGACACACTGAAATTAAGGGAACAAACTACCAGAATCAGTGAGGAGAGGCTTGGTGGGAGCTGATCCTTGCCAGAGTGAGAGAAGCAGCCAGACAGGGGGGAGGGAAAGGGGAGGAGGAGATGCCATTCAGGCAAGGCTGTTTCTCAGGCAGGTACTGCAGCAGGAGCAGTGCTATACCTGTATGGCACAAATGTCTCCCCCATCCATTGAGATCCTTCATTTACTGACACAAAACTGCATTATTTCTTTTTACATTTCATAGTTGTGTCTATATACATACTTACGAATGTTTATATGTGGGTATTTGTACGTAATGTTGATAATGATACAAAATACAGAAAATCTCTATATAAATATATATACACATATACACCTATTTATAAAAAGAATAGTTCTGCCTCCTCTTAGCAAGCTAGGGAAAACAAATGTGTATGTCCAATATTTATTGCTGGGAATAATGACCTAAATTATTTTCTTGTTAGAGTTCAGATAGCTTCATTATTATACAGTTTCCTCAGAGCAACTCTGAAGAGTTTTTTTTGTATAAACTGTACTTATTTATCACAAGGCTCGTTATCTGTGTTGTAATTACAGTATGCATACTGATTTTAGATAGCAGGAGAACTAAAGCTCTTAAAAAGTAAGGATAAGTTTTTTTAAAAAATAACCAAAATATTACTTCAGTAATTCATCTCTTAAATCATGAGGTTTTTAACTCACAAGTTCTCTCTCTCATAAATCATAACTCGTGCATTTATGAGCAAACCAGTTTGTTAATCAATGGGGAGAGGGCTCATCCTTCCCCCTCCACCACAGTGCAGGGGTGTCCCACCACACTGGGAAGTGTGAAAGCCTCAGCAGTCCCATTGCTGCAGGATTTGCTTCAGGGAGCTTTTTGGATAAGCTGGTGTTTGTCAGATCAGCTTGGAAGTGTGGTCTGTGCCATTTCCATGGCTTAGTGGATCCCTCTCCCCTTGCACAGGCATCCGTGTGCAGGGCGACGGCTGCACCGTGCCCTTCAGCGCCCCTGGCCATCGAGTCCTCCCTCAGCTGGACCTGGGGGTGCTGACCCCAGCACAGAGCAGGCACCAGCACCAGCTGAATTCTGGCTCGTTGAAGGAACAGTCACAACTTGGTCTTTGCTACTCTCCTCTCAGAATCGGTGTGGAAGTTGCTATACATAGTTAGAAATTGTCTAAGGGGGTTTCTGTAGGCATAACTTATTGTACAATTTCATATTTTTTGGTAACACTGTGGTTTGCCTATGAGTAATTACATGATGAAGTAAATGTAACTCTGAAGTTTAATATTGTATGGTTTCATAACCTATTGAAGAATTTACCCTTTATCGATTCCACAATAACTTTAGGAAGGATGCCATGCCAACAGATCTAATTAAGAGATGATCTGCTTTATGCTATGACATTACAAGATAGAAATAGAATGCAGTATATGGTAATTAAGGTGCTGATGACTTTTCCTAAACAAATTTGGGTACATGGTGAACTTTGAATATAGTCCAGCCTTATTGTTTGATGGAACTTTAAATATACATATGTGGCCTGATGGCATTAAGCTGAGATGTGACAGTGTAAAAAATATTGACTCTACTTGTATTAATGCTGTGCTGAAATGTACTTTGCACCAGAACTGTTTGAAATGAGTTCAGTTTGCTAGCCCACTGTAACATATGACATTTTTCTAATTAGGGCAATGTTTAATTTACTGTCTCATGGCTTTTTGAATAAATATAAATTGTCATACTAAAGTGACAGGTGTAAAACCCTGGGTAGCTGTGTTAGAGAGGTTAATTTGCTCTTAATCAAATCAGTTCTGCTTCACTTTCTCACAGGGAGTGAGAGATAATAGGCCTGTTTAACTGGAGATTAGGCAGCCTTTTTCCTGGAATTCCCAAAGGGTTCACCTGAGACTTATTGTGTCATATTCTCTATAAAGATATTTGAATACATCAACATTTAAAGATGTGCTACATCTACTCACAAGGGTATTTTGTTGCCCGCATTTGACTCAGCAGCACTGAAAGGAGACCTAGCACTAGAAGAGCTGTAGGAATGTGATCCTGTGGAAAGCTGCAATATACCACCCAAGAAGGGACACGTCCCTTTTCCAGGTTTGGAAAAGAAAGAGGGTCAGATTTATTTTTATTTTTTCTTCTGTCTTACTGAACTGAAAAGAGAGGAAAGTCCTCACCCTGTCTTACATCGTTGCAGTAAGCAAATTGTCAATATGTACTGCTTGAGAGCTGATAAAAGAGTGAAGAAACACAAATGAAAGCGCCTGCCAGTTTGTAGGAAGCGAGAGCAACGTGGGAATCCACCGTGGAGTGTGTGAGCACAAGGAAGAAGGCCGGTTTTTGGGATCAATAGGTGAAGGCTTTGTGCCAGAAGGCCAATTGCTGCAGTGCCTGCCAGGCCTGGGTGGGGAGGGGCGGTCCCCGGTGAGCCAACACGAGCATCCTGCCGTGGGGGGTGCAGGGGCAGGGCTGTGTCAGCTGGAAAACATTCGGCAAACGAGCTTGGGTGTGTTAAGAGAGAAATCCAGTGTGTTAAGGAATATCTGAGGCTATGGCTGAGAAGTGCATCAGCTTTGATTGCCTGCCTGGGATAAGAGTTTTGGCATGGAATTTGGGGGCAAACTTACATTTTATTTCTAGGATCTTCAGTGTAAATAACTCTACTTATAGAATGGCAGTGAGGTGGTCTTTAGATTACTTTCAAGTTGTGATGCTTCCTTGTTTGGTTGTTTGTAAACAGTTCCATCCTGCCTTTTGCTAGCAGTAAGGAAAATGAAATAGCCAGCCTTGCATGGGAATCTCTGTGCAGAGGAGAAGCCAGAAGCACAAACTTTCACAGCTCCTTGTGCCTGGCAGGAGCAGCAGGTGAGGTTCTTACTGGTTTGTCATATGCAGTGTGGAGGGATACAACGTGAGCAATGGTCTTCGTCTTCACTCTGCTTCAATATCAGGGAAAACCAACCTAAAGGACATTAAATTCTGTGGGTTGTAAAGGTAAACGTGACAGAGTTGGGTCTGAAATTATTACATTGGGAGACAAAGGTGTGTCTTGGCCAAATGAGTACTTCAAGGAGAACCCAGTAAAGGTGATACACTGCATACAGAATTCTAAGCAAAATTTTCCCTACATTATTGCACATGAAGAAGAGCCATCTTCTCTTTAATAATTTAGGAGATAGGAAATTAATCTTTTGTAGTCCCTGGCCACAGATGAATGCTGCAGTAAATTGAGACTGATTTTTGCTTGTGTGTATCCTTTGTTCCTGAATTATAAGGTACACCTGTGACTTCTTTTCTATTTATTTGAATGGGCTTTGTGTAAGCCAAGTACTGAGAGAAATGTACTTTTTTATGTTTTTACATAACCTATATTGTATGTAAAACAAGCAAATCCTCTGACATGTTTAGAGTCCTATATTCTGGATGTGCTGGGCAAAATAAGAAGGATAGATACTATCGCTCTTCTATTATTTATGGACTATAAAGTCTTTACAGTGGCATTGACAAAGGGTTTATAGTCAGTACACAAGCTGGTTATACCATAAATTGTAATGTTATATGATAAACTGGAAGTTTATAGCAGTAGTAGATATCAAAGAAAAAAATGAATTTTGGTTTGAAATGATCTATCATGGGATGGAGTTGCTATACGTTTAAATATTCAACCATTTTTGTCTTCATTTATTTTGAAGTTACTGATAATTCATGTGCTACAGAACAAGGATTTATAGGTTTATTTAGAGACTGCTGTGGGGGGAGGTAGGAATAGACCCTTTAAACTCAAGAACAACACATTCTGGCACAGTAGCTGAGAAACACTGATGCAATTAAATTGATTCAAGTCTTTGGTTTCCAGCTCTAGAGATGGCAAACAGACCTGTTGCTAAATATTTGGTCTGTTGCTACAGGGCTCCCAACAATGCAATAAAATAGTTGGATTACTATTTCTAGGAATGTAAATGGAAACTACTTACAGCAAAAATGTCTTAAACATAATTTAATTGCTTTGAGTTTACATTAGAACTAAAAGCAGGAAAATGTCAACAAATGTTAGTTCCCCTTACTTTGTGAGTTACATTCCTTCCTTTAGCTAATTATTCTGTAAACAAGAACCAAAATATTCTTAGTGTTTACTTACAACACTTTAATTTAAAAAATTCCATTGCGATTTTTGCAGGGAATTGCTATGTATTAAATTCTTAGTCTTTATTTAAATTCATCGTTTCTCATGGTTCTTTTCTCCCTTCAAAACATTTCTGATGTGTAAATTCTTTACAGATGGAATGGCACTACAAACTTAACTCATAATTTGCAGGTACAACTAATAATTTTTTTCCAAGTTTTTGGACTGAGTTGAAATTAGCTCAGTTGGTCAGAGCATGGAGCTCATAACTCCAAGGTCATGGGTTTGTTCCCTTTATGGGCCATTCACTGAAGACTTGCACTTGATAATCCTTGTGGCTCTCTTCTAACTCAAACTACTCTGTGAAATACAAAGTGCACCAGAGGAATTGTCCAGCTTTGAAAACCACTCTGCTGTCTTAATTTGTAATATGTTGAACACTCAAGAACAGTCAGGATTTTTGGAGGCTTAGGATTAGAGACAAAAATGGAGGAAAACAGGTTTTTTTCTGTAAAAATGAGTATTGCTGATGTGTTCTTTGTGGTGACTGGAAAAACAGATTGCCTAATTAAAGAGAAGATTGCAATCAGAGTGTGAGTGGTGAGAGTGTGAGTCCAAACAGAACAGAAGGGATGGGGTGAAGCAGGAAGCACTGGGGCTACCAAACCAGCCCCTCACAGCTTTATCCTCACTGAACAAATCTGGGAAGTGACAAAAGATCTGTAAATTTCTTGTGATGCTTAAACCCAGCTCTGCTGGGAATGTCCACTGCAATTAACAGGGGTGGGACTGCCCCCTCCTAAGGCCAAGGGCATTTCTTCTGAGGGTTCCCATTCCTCTGTGTGGCTGACATATCCTTCAGGGATGAGAGTATATATGTTACGAAGGGAGAGAGGCTTCAAAACCTCTTCAACAGTCAGCAGAATGGCATGAGAAATTATGTTCAGGGACTAAAATATGAGCAATATTTCAGTCTCTCCCTATTGCCAGAGGCCCAGGTAATGTCTGAGTGTATGCACAGCACATAGATGGCTTGTTTCCAAGCCCTGCTCCAGTCTGACTAGAGAATGAATATGCATGAAGGGGAAATGAGGAGGTTCGGGTTTGTCTATTTGTTGGTTTGTTTTGGTGAGTTTTTTTGTTTGGAGGGGAGGTTTATTTGTTTAATTGTTTTTGCAAAGAAATGTTTTTGTTTCTGGGGGGAAAAACCTAACTGCTGTTTTTCTCTTGAAGTACAAGTTTGCACTGTGTATGTTGTTAAAGTACAATGCTAAGGATGAAAAGATGTATCTCCCCAAGCGATTTCTTGAGTTGTTTTTCATGCAACATAGCAGTTTTCAATTGTACCATGTAGCAGTCAAGTGGTCTTGTTTATTTTAGTTATGCCCGAGGAATTCTTTGAAGAAATTAAAAAAAATAAACCAACAAACCATATTGGGGTTAGGCTCTCTGCTTGTTTTAAGCTTTCTCTGATCTTTGACACCCCTGAAAAGAGATTGAAAAATTGGGATTGGTAGAATTTCCCCATTTGCAGTGGTGTAAACAAGCACATATTGGAAGACCCTGTCTGATTTTTGACATCTGCTTCTTTATCACTGGTGCTTTAAATATGAAATAGTTCCACAGGAATTTCAAGCAGCAGAGCTTTATGGGTGCTTTGGCCACTGTTGAACCCCATAAATGCTAGTAAAGTTGGCATTAGTGCCTACAGGATAGGCTCTCGCAAGATGAGTGTGCATTTTAGTCTTTATGGTTGCCACTGAAAATCAGACTGAGTGTTCGCAAGGGGACCAAGTCACGGTGCAGGCAGAATACCTGTGGTGAATTAAATGCAGCTTTGTGGTGTGGGGTTAGTGATGGGAGAACACCTCTGCACGGATCTGTGCCTTCCCGAGGGGGGTACAAGGGCTGACCCATCAGAGGCTTCTGTGAGCCTGTTCAGCTTTGTCCCTAACTTTTGTCAGGACCTCTAATGAGCCTTTAATGAGCCTTAATTACTCCAAGCAGCCTCACCTGCCCTCGTGGCATGGCCCAGGAGTCCTGTTTGAGCTCAGGTGGGCCCAAGAGAGAGTTTGTTCTCTCCTGTCACCTGCCTTGCTGCATCACCCTTGCTCAGGTGTCTCGAAACCCTGCTGGGCTGTGGGGTGGCCTTTGGGGCCAGTCCCCCCCCGGTAGCTGCCCTGGGCTTTCCCAGCAGAGCTGAATTTAGGCACCCACAGTTGTACAGCTCTCGTAGCTTCCCACATTGGCCGCCTCCCCTGTTAAGTGTGATCTGTAATGGAGGTTTCAGGTGGCTTTCCAGAGTAGGGTTTTTTTGGTTTGTTGTTTGTTTTCTACTGAAGTTTCTGCCTGATTTGTCTAAGAAGTTGCACAGTTTATCTGCAACTTAAAACTGCTCCTCTTGTACAGCACAGAGAATGACATTTTCAGTTTATCAAAATAAATAAAAAATAGGGGAGGGGAGTGGGGGGAGTCAGGGACATGTTTGCCAGTCCCACACGTGCCAGTGGCTCTTGTTTGTGCCTGGCAGGTAAAGTGAGTGAAGTGTTAAATTACTGATTTGTTCCTATATGAGGTCATCATTGATTTCTATGAAGTTCTTTACTGTTGTTACCAACTCCTAAAATCTATAGCAAATATTCATTGGACCATGTATATTTCTGAGGATTTATGAGCTGTTCATGGTTCATTCAATCACAAATAGGATATATACCATTTAAATATGAAAAATTATTTGGGTGGTAATTGTTTTTTTTTTAAAATTTCCTGAGCAAAAAACACCCTTGTAAGCACAATACCAGTTCCAATCTTATCAGTATTTACAGTAAACAACTAAAAATGAAGTTTTCAGTCTATTATGCAAACTAAGATAACCTAAGCCTTTGGTATCTTCCCAGTATATGCTTGGTGAAATGCCAGTTTTAATACAGATACTTTCATCTCTGTACATTGCTTTGGTAACTAGTATTTGCTCAAACAAATACACTTACATTTTTTAGATAACCAAAGGTTACCTCCAAGTCTGGACTATTAAAAGCTAGCTTATGCCTTTTCCTAGTCCTGAATATTTTTTTTCCCAGTAAATGCAGAAAAGTTCAACTGAGTTAGTTTCCTTTTGAGAGTGCCAAAATGGAAGCGTGTACTAAATCTTCAAATGAGCTGAAGAGATGTTTTGTACTCTCACTGTATGTGAAGTTTGCCTTCAGTATGGTCTCTTTGGAAAGAAGAAAAGGGGTTGATGATCTGCTTGTGCAAGGCTTGAGCCCACACAGAGCTTGCTGCTCTGGAGTGCATCATGCCAAACCACGTTCCAGTGACACCTTTCAGCTGCGCACAGCAAGAAGGATGAGCCTTTGCAGCTGCACAGAGGACACTTAGAGATATTCTCACACTCCTCATCCCTCACTTTCCAAGAGCTGTCTTGACACACTACTTGAGCTGGGATTTTTAACTATGCAGTTATGCTGTCAAAAAGAAATAGGGATTGTGGTCCATATCTGAGCTGTTTATATTTTATTTACGAAATACTGTATTTTTTGATTCAAGTCTAGACACATAAGCACTTAGTAGAGTATGAGCAGAACGTAGCACTGGTTTTAGCTTACATTTTAAGATAAGAGTAAATGTTTGCCAAAGATATGTGAATGCTGTACCTTAAACACACACAGTACCTCTTAAGCCTTCTTGTACTGATTGTGCCTTACATAGCTCAAAGCTAATTTTGCAAAAAAAGTCTTGCAAATGTACTATTTGGAAAACCAAACCATGCTTACAGGCAGAATTCAGCCCTGGCTGTGGAAGGTCCTAGATACACCGTAAGCTTTCCATTAACAGCTCAAGTGAGGCTCCTGACTTGGAGGTAAATTCAAACCAGTACAGCAGGACTACAGTGAGAACAGCCTAACCAGTACAAAAGGGGAAAAGCCTGAGGAGATAACTGGTTCTGATCACTGCAAGAGCACTGTGGCAAGCCCATCACAAAGAGCTTAGGCAGTGTAGGACCCCTGGTCATAGTAAGAATCCAGAATTGATTTCACATTTATTCGAACACTTGCCCTTCTATTTATTTTATTTTATGTTTTTTTTCACACCCCCTTTATTGTCTACAGTGCTTCTCCCTCCTTTCTGAGATCCTAAATGAATCCCTGAAATAACCAAATGAGTTTGTTTCAAAATGAAAGTACATTTATTTTTTACAACTATGGAGTGCATAGAGAAATTTTTTTGCAGGGAAGAAACTTTCCACTAGGTTTGTCAAGACACAGTTCTTGCTCAGGCTCTTTGTAGAAATGATTCCTCTAAATGAATCATAATTGCTCATAGTATGGACAAAATAGCCATGGGTGCAGTTATAGGTGGCTTCCAAACTTTTGTCTACATACAAAATAGATATTGAAGAGATCTAGCTCAATCTTTAAGAATGAATGGCAGCATAGTGGCAAGTTCTGCACCAGCTCTGGGTAGCAGAGCAGGAAGGTTCACACAGCCCAGAGGCTGGATGGCCTCTGGATCTAAAGTCAGGTCACTGAATCAAACTGCTGAATTCTATGTGGTTCTGCATTATACATAGCATGCTGTTGATTTACCATCTTGGTTTTGTGGCATGTTCTTTAAGTTAATGAATTATTTTTCTAAACAATGAGACTGCTGAGGAATGCTTGTACCCCAGATGCATGATGGTCAGGCTACTGTAGTGATCCTTTGAGCTCCAGTTGTTATTGGACCTACAATTACATTTCTAGTGTGTTTGTAAGAAGTAGCTGAGAGCATGAGATTACAGATGTGTATGTTGCTGGCATTATCATAATTGAGACATACTGGCTTGTTTAAAATAAAAATGTAGTAAATGTGCAGAAGCTTTCAACCGGCATAACACAAACGCCTTGTGTTTACTTTAAATGTCTGCATTTGCATCTTATGCAACCTGACGAAAAAATCCTACAGTCTTCATTTTTTTGGATTTGTACTTAGAGATGTTCCTGTTCATCTATGCTAACCTGCTGCCTGAGGCAGAAAACAGGTTGATTCTGCCTGTATTTTGCTCATTAGTAGAGGAAGCAAGATGCAAGCCCCTCTCGAGCTAATACCTCAACCCGTGTCTGGCCTTAAACATTGATGAAGGCACCCCCAGCCCTGTGCAGCAAGAGACAGATTGAGGAATAGAACAAGCATGAGGAATAGAGAGAGCAGGTTTCCACTGGCCCCTCAGGTGAGGGTGGAAGTATTGCAGAGGTCTCAGTGCTACCCCAGGGCTGGAGGAAAGTACATAGGCAACCCTGGAGGTTGAAGCCAAGAACAGGGATCCCCTTAGTGTATTGCAACACCTGACTTCCAGACTGCTCTCTAGGAAAAAGAGGCTCGTACGATTTTATTAGCATTTATCTGCTTGTTTGTCTTTGAGACTTAGTCTTACAACCATCTGAAACACATGTAAAAGAAAGATTTGAAAGGGAAATGGAAGCATGTGATTTTGGGGTAAGCATCTGGTGGAGGAGACCCAAGCTTGTTCCTGGCTAGGGTCAGTGCAACCTTGTGAGGGAATTGCTAGAAATGGCCAAATAGCAGGATGCTGTTCTGTCAGAAGTCAGAATGAGCTTCCAACACATGTCAATCCAATTTCATTATTCATGCAGTTTTGCTGTCTCAGTATCTTCAATACCGAGGTGTGCCATTTAGAAATGCAGCCCAAAAGCTTGCTCCTTGTGGATTTGGCCTCTTATTTTTGTAGCTTTTGTAGCACTTTGGGATTATTCAATCAGTCACACCACCTACACATTGGAAGCTTTACATTGTTTGGGTACTTTCCAACTATTGCTCTCTTTCTACCTTTTCCAGCAGTATAAAAAAAAGGTGATTTTATTTTACTGCTTTGTGCTATGCTTAACAGCCTGTATGAGTATAGGACTTGATATAGGTAAGGTAAAATAAAGAGAGAATATTTCTCCACAATAAGTAAACCAGTTTAGCTAATTATGTATTTTGTAATTATTCACTACTCAGCGTGTCTGCATAATTTTTGTTACCCAAATTATACAGAGGTTAAACTAAAGCTTACATATAAATAGAAAATATTTCCTCTGTTCAGTTGTGCTACTCCCCGTAAGGCAGAGGAACACGTATGTGCATATTTTACAATACCACTGAGCACACGTTTTTCGTTCTTTCTAAGTCTCAGTCGGTTTATGTGGCTGTGACCGTGGGCCTTTGATCAGGCTGGCTGTTTGAAATCTCGGAGTAGCTAATAGCTCCCTGTTAGCGAGGGGGAGGAGATGAGCACTGAAGCTCACAATCACAGCCAGTCACTCGGTGAACTCGCGAACCGGAGTGTTTTGGAGTGGTTTTGAAAGCAGGAGTTAGAATGCAGGGCGTTTGAAGTTTGCACTAATACCAGTGCCTGGGCACAGGGAGGACACGAGTCTTTTCCATGGAGCAGGTTATGAATGGAACCAGAGAAGGGCACAGGACACAAGCATGTGTAGCTGTGGAGGTCCACCAGAAAAAAATGGATGTGTTGATCTCTGCAGGGGAGGTCCTTATTTGAAATATTGTGCTATGGAGGATAGGAAGAACCTCCTGGAACTGTCCCCAACCCACATATCTGCCCACTGTGTACTCAAGGCCGAGGTTAGGAGCTACACTCAGCCTTGAGAAGAGGGTGAGGAATGTGTTTAGTTAGCACTGTTCTGCACTGTTCCTCTGCACTTAGAGGAACAAATGTAAATGCTGGAAAGAAGAAGAAATCCAGGTAATATTTTAAAGTATCTGTAAGATAACCAAGATAAAACATGACAAGTTTTGAATGTAGAACACTGGCTGTACCAGCAGGGCTTTATACATGCTGCTGGTTTTGGGACTTGCTGCTGGTTTCCTGGGGAACCAAAGGTATTGTTCAGGAGGACTACAGATCAAGAAAGGAGACCCGTGAAAACTAGAAACAAAAGGGGAAAAGTGAGTGCTTATTTTGAGTAAAAGCATGGGTAATGAGAAAAAAAGGCAGGATTTACAGAAATAAAATTATTACATAACTTGTATCCCATTAATTAGAAGGCCGATTCATAGAGGCCTGAAGTCTGCTACTGAAATAGGTGACATGATTTCCATGGCTGAAATGTTAGAAATCAATAGTTATGACTTCTTTAGGAGGGGTTTGGTGGGCTTAGAGGTAAACAACTAATGTAAGAGATACTGAAACAAAATTATTGTGAATGGATATGAAACAGCTTCTGTGCAGATGATGCACTACTTGTAATTTGTTTAACAACGGCTGAACTCCAAAAGAGAACTGAATAATTCCTTTCCTAAATTTACTTTCAATACTTACAGTGGAATAATTTGTGGAATAGTTACAGTGGCGTATTTGTCAAATTGCAGTTTAAACAACAATGATGGAAAGCAGAACTGGTAAATGGATACTGCTGCAGCTTACACTTGTCTACTCTTCATCTAAACATGAATTATCCTGCACAAGTTAAAAGTGTTAAGTTTTTGGGAAGTCCAGCTTGTCTTCCTGGGCAAACTCGAGTTTCTAGCTTTTCAGGAAGGGTGCTGAGTCAAAAGGGAAAAGGGTGATTATTTTCTGCCTTTCTCAGAAGGCTTTTTCTGTGTTTTCCCCCAATATCTGTATCAGTAAAAGGTGTTTTGCTCCTGGCCTGAAGCAGTGTGTTAATTTCAATTTTTTACTACTATGTAATCTTAATAAAACCTTTGAGTGTTCAATACGATTAAAACCAGGTTGCCAAAGAGTTTCTTGGAAATCGGTCCATTTTAAGACCTTAATTTAATACTAAAGGTATAGGAAACCACTAAATAGATGCAAGTGCTTTAGAGGACAGTGTTTTCTGCAACTCCACAGTTCTCATTATCTCCCTTTAGCAATGCATCCCATCCATGACTGTCAGATGAATTGCGTCTTGCATTGCAAAAGGCATTATCTCCCAGTGGGAAAAAGTATTCAGGAGACATCAAGGAGTACTCTGAGAACAAGAGCATCGCTTAAGCAATGAGGCGCTGCTGACTCACCAGAAAAAAATTCTGCAGAGGCAGCTAATTTCCCTACAACGATATTTAGCATTTGTAAACAGGGCCGAGCATCCGCCCGAGCTGTGCAAACACCTAATCACAGATCACTTCCACACACACATTAGTTCTGGGAGCCACGTCGGACTCCTCCATTCCTGACACACATAATGCAATCTCTAGTCTCGATTTAACTTGTTTATCTTTCCTTGTAGAAGTTTTTCAGAACAGGAAAAGGGAAGTAAAAGTCCTAGGATTTTCCATGTTGCTTTGGAGAGTTAGGATCCAACTCCTCCTGAGCAGTGGGGTAACTGAGGACTTAAGTGCCTCTGAAAGTCACTCCTTTTAAATTAAATTTTAATCTCACCTACAGGAGTTCATAACAGAATTTTCTCCATTTGTGATATGTAGAACGTGTTTACCACTATGAGAGAACCTGTGGTGTTTATAGATGCCTCAAATAAACAGTGGGGTGAGGAGGGGGGGACAAAGGTTGAAGTGGCAGCTGGGGGGGAACAATACTTGCTCTAAATTTACACCGATATTGTTCTGAAAACTGAATACTTTTCAACCCTCTTGCTAAACGATTTCGTGTTATAGATGGATGAATTAAATAGATTCCGAATTTTCTAGACCTTTTCATTATGTTTAATATCATCTTGGACCAATGAGGCTGGAAAGGTGCAGAATAAGAACAATAGTTGTCTACTACTTATGTAGTTAGCTTAATGCTCATGTCAACCTGAAATAGAAATAAAAAGACTGCATTACTTGTAAGACAATCTGCCCCAGATTTGGGGGGTCATTAACTTGCCATAGTTGGCAAATTAATTATTAAACACATAAATACATACCCAACATAAATACAAAGCCAGGTGAGGAAATAGTAATCTTTGAAGTGTGTGCCTATATATATATATTTATTCAAAATGTATGTGAATCCATATGATGTACAACCACTGCTTCTTTCCTTCTAGTATAAAACTCCAATCACCAATACTGTGCATAAAATACAACATTGTAGCTTCTAATGCTTCTCAATGAGCTCTGCCTTTGAACTTTATGTATTTTTTGAGCAGCTCTGATGAGCAGGGTATTAGATTAAGTGTCAGAGATTCTGGGTTGGATTTCTTCTTCAACCATTATTTTTGCTTTTAAATGATGGTTTAATACAATGTTGTATATTCCTGAAAGTGAAACCTTAGCAACAAATTAATAGCATCTAAGACTATGTGTGTGTGTTTATATAAAATTAAAAAGTCCATAGTGTGGAACAGTAAAAATAGAAGGGTCACAACAAGGAAGCAGATTAGCAGAAAAGTAGTGTATAGCAGCTTGTAGTAAGTATCCAAAAGATGCATGTATTGACTTTATTCCATTTTCTTCATGAGCAGAAGTTGGTAATGGACTATTTTAATACTTTTTCAAAAGCTACCTAGGAAATCTAGCTACTAAGCCATAAAGGGAATGGGTAAGTCCCCAGAAGGCTTCCTTTCTTTTCTTTTATAAATGTGTAGGGGGGGAAAGCAAGATTAAAAAAAAAAAAAAGGCTACTTCAAAGTTAGTTGTAAAATAATTTTCCTTTATCTATTATCTTGCCTGGTGCAATGTGCTAAAACAGTTTTCTGAATGTTATGGAATTTAATGTTAAACAAAAATAAGCAGAAACAGAAATCTCTTTTAATTTCCCTCTAATTACTTCCTCAGAACCAATCAAGCTGCTAGTCAGGGGAATTGAAGCCAGAACACAGATCAACGTTTTACTATCTTTGTTTTTACATACAAAAGTTGGTTACCTTGTTAATGGACAGAAAAGAGAGATTGTTGAATTTGGTTTCAAATGTAGATAGCTGATTATTTCTTGAAATGATATTTACATTATTTTATTTCAACTTAATCTTGAGATTGCTTTTTTCCAGCACAATTGGTTAAAGAAAGATACTTGCCAAATCTCAGGGAGGTTCTTCTAAAGCTGCAGAACAAAATCCTAAATTAAAGTAGCAGTGATAATACTTCTATTTATTGAAAATAAGGATGAGAATGCTGAGTTAAAGTGCCTTTAGAACAAATACATTTCTAAAGATCAGAAACCAGTTTGAAAGTTATTTCTTTTGCATCCCCACTTGTGTAGTCTTGTACACATCACTAAAACTCTCACAAATTTCTTCTTCTCATGTAACAGAACACATGGGCTTAAGGTTTTCAAAGTGTTACCTGCATCCATAGGAAAAGCACAATATATAGTTGGATTATTGTATTTCTTTATGCTATTGTATTTCTTTATGCTGGATCTGGAAAGCGTGTGATTTGTTTTCAGAGGAAGCTGTACTCCTAAATTCCATTGAAAAATCTCTCTCGCTAAATCTGTTATCACCCTAATTCTTTATACAGATAACAAAAGGCATCTGTCCTGTCTTTTCTTTATATGCTTAACAAAAATAGTTTGATTAATTCTAAATGACAGGCATAGCAAAAGAAAGTAATATAATGAATCTGTAAATGGAGAGAATTTTGCTTGGGTTTTTTTTTCTTTTGTGGTTTGTATTTCCTTGGGATTTGTTTGTTTGGGAATTTTGGGGGGTTGGTTTTGTTACCTGCAGCTTTATTAAAGTAGTCTTCAGGTAAGGAAGGAAGGGGTTTGTATTTAAGATACCAATTTGCAAGACAGAAGGACTTTACATCTTTCCCTGCCCAAGATATTTGTTTCTGAGTTGGAGACCTGTTGTCTCCTATGTTGGCTTATTTCTGCAAATCACTGATAGCATAACATTCTTGAACTTCTCAGAAGCAAAGATGTGGGAAGGAAAGCAATGCATACACAGCACTACGGTTTTTGTCTAATTTCTTGGGAAATTATGTTTGAGTTATTTTGGTTAAGAGCAATAAACAAAAGAAAACTGGGAACTGAAAAACTCCAAAATTCAGAAATCTCAGTTTCAGCCCCTTTTCACTCCCTAAGTTTCACATAGTTATGTGAGGATGCACTTAACCTGCAGATGGATGCCTGAGGCCAGGATACTGCTTCTGGGAGAGGTGAGGAGAGGAGGGAAAGCCCTCAGACATTTAGCATGTGTTGACCTACATGTGGACTGTGTAGCAATTACTATTTTGGTTTTTGCTCTTCTAAATGTTTTATTGCTTATTTGAGTATAGCCTTTCTTTCTTACACAGTATTTTTTCATTAAGTTGAACTTACTCAAACACTTTAAATAATCTTTTTCCAGTGTATTATTTTTTTCACAAAAATCTCATCTTTCTTGCTTACCCTCTCTATGGATGTGGTTATTTAGCTCACTCAATGATGAGCTCTGCTTACAGACAGAATTACTGAAGTGTCTATAGAAAAGATATTTTCAAACAGAGCCCAAAAGTTCTCCTTGTGAACATGAAAATATTTGCATGGGCATGACAGAGATTTCTGAGTTACCACAGGGTAAAGCCTTGTGCAAGATCATAGTATGGACAGAAATCATTTTCCTGCGGTATTGTAGCTTTGTTTCACTGCTGCAAACCCTTATTTTCCTTGGTTTCCAAGTCCTGAGCAAGAACTATAAATGTCACAATATGCTGAGTTAATGAGGGAGCACCAGGCTGGGCTCTCTGCAAGACTTTGCTTTGTGGTTTTAAATCAGAAAATCAGAGCCTTAAATTTATTTGAACATAGCCTCCTTCTTGCTTGTGTGGTTTAATGTGGCTTAATTAACTAATGTCTTAAGTGAGGATTCAAGTACCCATGTAGATTAAATGAGCCAATTTAGGATCCTGCAGGAGCTGAGTCCCTCTGAAAATAGATTTCTTCTTCCACAAAGGAATACAGAAAACATTTAGAAGGCTGCTTTGGATTTGCATGGCACGCTTTGGTGCCAGGGGGGCTACAGGGCTGGTTTCTGTGAGAAGCTGCCAGAGGCTTCCCCCGTGTCCCACAGAGCCAATGCCAGCGGCGCCAGGACGGACCCACCCCTGGGCAAGGCTGAGCCCAGCAGGGCCATGGCAGCGCCTCTGGGGGAGCAGATTTGGGACTGGGGAAAATTCCCGTGCAAGGACAAATGGCAGCCTGAGAGAGGAGTGAGAACATGTGAGAGGAACAGCTCTGCAGAGCCCCGGTCAGTGCAGAAGGAAGGGCAGGAGCTGAGATTCCCCTGCTGTGCCCCTGCAGCCCAAGGAGGTTGCACAGG
Source organism: Climacteris rufus (assembly GCA_013398175.1). NCBI lineage: Eukaryota > Metazoa > Chordata > Aves > Passeriformes > Climacteridae > Climacteris > Climacteris rufus. The sequence continues at coordinate 933,941 of VZRZ01011485.1, read as the reverse complement.
GATGCAGAGATCCACCTGGAGCCCCTGGAGGACCCTGTGCCAGAGCAGGTGGATGCCCAAAGGGGGCTGTGACCCCATGGGAAGCCCGTGCTGGAGCAGGCTCCTGGCACAACTTATGACTTCACAGGGCACCCACACTGGAGAGTTTAAATGTTCCTGGGGGACTGTGCTCTGTGGGAGGGTTCCTGTGCTAGATAAGAGTGTGAGGAGTGATCACTCCCTCACCTTATCTCAACCCATGAACCTTTCCCTACACTATTTTATTTTCTCTCCCTTTTCCAGCTGAGGAGGGGAATGACGGAGCAGCTTTGGGGGCCACCTGGCATCCAGCCCAAGGCTGCTCCTTGGGAGGGCTTCATGAGAGGAAGGTTGGTCTGAGTGCAGCAGGTGCTGGGCAGTACCAGGAATGTCCTTCACAGGGCCCAGGTAGAGCCCCACAGCCCCAGACGTGGGGAGGAGCTGCCACAGGGATCTGTGAGCCCCTGGTGAGGGTTTGGGGCTCCCCTGGATACCTCCCCTGTCCCCACACTCCTGAGCAGCCCCAATGTCACCTGGAGAGCACTTGGGGAGTGAGAAGCAGAGCTGAGGTTATAGGTAAAAGGCAGTGATGCTTTTGTATAATGATTCAAGGAGTGCTAACCCCATCAACATCTGAGTTAGAGAGCTTGGACTGTTGCACTCTAAAAGCCTTGGTTGGGCAGACAACTACTTCTTGGATTCCTGTCCGCCCACCCAGTGCATTCCCTGTTTCCCATGAACTGCCTTTTCCTGGATCATGGCTCAGCTCAGACACACACCATTCCAGCAGGGCTCCTGCTGCCTCTGGGCCCACATTGCTTGCAGACAGTATCAGATGCTGGTCATTGTTTAACATCAGTGAAAATTCACACTTGTTTTCTCATATGTGTTTATTTTTACATGGTTAAATATTTGCTGCAACAGCAAAACAGTCTGTTGTGCTAAGACAAGTTCTGCAGCAATGAGGACACTGCAGAGTAAAACTTAGAAATATTTTGAACAGCTAACAGGAAGTCGAAGGAAGCATCTCACAATGCTTAATTTCCACAGACATACCACATAAGACAAAGGAGTCATGTGCTTCTTAACAGTCACCATAAAGTAGACACTGGGTTTAGAATAATTGAATCGTTAGAATTAAAGATATACAAATCAGAATCAAAAGACTTCTCTGGATTTAGCTACTCAGACAATATTACTGTTGAAATAGGAAAAGTATTGTATTACAGGAGCTAAGTGGTAAGCTCCTACGCACAGAACAATTATAAGTTATTCAAAATGTGTTCAAAACTCTTTCTGCACAAGGGCGTTTATGAAAATGCAGATGCTCATCACACCTTGTGTAGATTCTGAGGCAATTAATGGTGAGGGCTTCTGGAAACAGAAATGAGACTTGGTAAGTAATTGCTAGATAAACATTATAGAAATGCTGAGGTCCTGGTTTTAGAAGTGAGAAAGGCTTCTAAATGTCTCAGGTACTCCTGTGAATGTTGCTATTTGTTATATCTCTGCAGCATTTCAGTGTCTAAGTGCCCATTTTAAGATACTTTGGGCCTGATTAAAAAATAACAATGGCTGAGCAGTTGAGATACCAAAATAATTCAGTCAAATTGACAAGAGGCTGAGTTGTGTTATGATCAGAGTCAACATTGTCAGTGATCAGTTTGCTAACTGGTATTTTAATATATAAATAATTATTAGAAGTTATTTTTGTGGCTACTGAGACTTTTCTGTCTAAGTGCTGGCTGTCTTGCTTCATTAGAAATGGGCCATCCCAATGCAACCTGACCTCTGGTGTCGGGCTGGCCACCCCTGGCTTGAAGTCCTAGATGAGAAGTGCTTCTTGCTGTGCTTTGAAGGATGTGGATATGATATTTGGTTTCCCCTCTTAAACACTCTTCTCCCTGATAAGAAGTGGAAAAACATTTTACATTTTAGCATTGCTTATGATACAAGAAACTGTTTTTTTGCTCTGCTTCATTTACAGCTATAAGAAAATAATAAAATATTGTGGTGGAGAAGAATTGGTATCCTTAAAATATTTTTAGAAAAATATTTTTCCAGACCATTAATACAACGAATCAGCTTACATGGATGTTTATTGTGAATGTTTTTGCATGTAGTTGTTTTTATGAAGCTATTTTGATGTTCCTGAATGCTCCTGCACAAAAGAAAATATTCTCATTTTTTTAGTTACTACTTATGAAAATGACTTTATACAACTTATTTATAACCTAAATGTAGGGTTGTGACTTTATCTTGAATGTTATGCCCTATTGGAGTAAAAATACAGTTATACTGAAGCACCAACAGAGGAAAAAAAAGCCTGTTCTTTCTGTAGGTAGATATTGCACTCTCTATTTTACTGAGTTGGCTTACAAGACAAAACTGTTCATTCTTTATTTGTGTGAACAGCCAACTGTAGCAGCACCAATGTCTGTAACTGGATTTCATTATGGAAATTCAGCTAAAAAGGGCCACAGGCACAAAAATCCATTAAAATGTTTCTATTGCTTTACATATTCTTCTGTGATAAAAATAGCCCTATATTTGAATTTAAGAAGCTTTAGCCTAAAGGGTAACAGATGGATATTAAGGAGATTATAATAAAGAAGGGTATTATAAAAAAAAAGGCGGATGGGGGAGAGCCATTCTTTCATATTTAGGGAAACCATTTGTAATAGCAAAGGTGTTCAAAAAATGTGATCTCTTCCTAGGTAATCAATAATGACTTGTTGATTCTTTGTTACTATAAGAAGTCCAGAGATAAAAATAGGCTCATTTTATAAAAAAAAAAAAAAGGTACAAATGACAGCAAAAATAATCGGATGGATCTGAGACACTTGCATTGTCACTGTAACAATGTAAAATGTGATGAGTGGCTGCCATCTAAGTATATTTTGAAGTAAACAGCAAATGCTGTTTGGCTTATTAACAGTCTCAAAAAGCAGCCTTCAGAAGTTTCTGAGAACATGCAGCCTTTGCCAATTCTAGACCCAATTTCCCTTCCTGTAAACCTACTTTATATCTGAACTTTTTTCCCCACTCTCTGCAAATTTGTCCTGGCAGATTTAAAAGTTTTCTCAAGTTTCTTGAAAATTTCTGGTCCCTTTGGAGTCCAGACAGAGCTTTCCAGCAGCCAGATCAGAGTTTTTGCTTCAAACACAGGAGTCCCTCCCTCCTGTGGGTGAACAGATCACTTGCACTGAACAGCTCAATACCTGCGTGTTGAGTTTGAGACAAATCAGACTGACTTGCCATTTTTGCACAAGGGGAGAGCAAATCCATGACATATTTGGCAGTCCCCAGGGTTGTTGGATGGAAACCTCATGGTCCACAGGGGCAAGGCTGCAGCCAAAGTGTCCAGCAGCACTGAACAGTGAAGCAGTGGCTGATCACTTCTTGGAAGGCAGACAGGCTTCCAGTAGTTCAGCATGCTGTGTTCTGCATCCTCTGCCCTTTGGAAAAGGTGGTTCTTGGGTTGCAGGGGGTTGCTGCATCATTGGATGTCTGTGATGAAAGGTGGAGGAGCTGACAGGAGGAAAAAAAAAATCACATGTGGCTTCATTCAGGCTCTTGGGTGTGCTGGCTGGAGGTGGCCCATTTAAGTCTGATGGGATTAACTGGCTTCACTGGGCTTGACATCTGTGTGAGTAAGGTTAGACTTTTCCTTCAGTTTAGCTGGCCTTATAACATTCCAGTGATTGCATTCTCCTTCTTATACTTACCATGTCTTGGTTGAATACTGTGAGCTGTGTTATAAGGATGGATTTGTTAGATACTGCTCATGCTCTTTGAGTGAGCCCTGGGACTTCTCCAGTGAAAGATAAGGGAGGAAAGGAACAGGGGGAAAAAGGAAACAATTGCAGGTCTTAATAACTAAGAAGGGTTAAACAAAGAGATAACTGCTGCAACGCCTAAATGTTTTTGGCATCCCTTTAATGTGAAACCTTTTCATCTGTGTTACACCTTCAGAAGTCAGATCTCGCTAGACTCCCTTTGAGTTTTGTGCTTCCATTTCTGTCCTAATTACCTCTCTCAGAGTGAGATTGCTCTTCTGTCTTCGTGGAGGGGGATTTTTTTAATGCAATGTTGTATTTTTATATACAAATATATATGTGTATATATGTCTAGAGAAAATCAGATTCAAATCTTTTGTTCTTGGCACTCACCATATGCTACTGTTTAATATTTAATCAGCCCCACCTCATCAGAAACACTGCTGGCCTCATTAGATAATTAATGGCTGCCTGCGTCTCATTTGCTTCAGTTGATACATCTGCAGCCAGTAATTAGAGCAGGAGTTTATTAGTTGCACTGGCTTAGTTTATTTGTGAAACAATCTCTCCTTTGATTGAAGCCGCTGGGATTGGCATATGTGGACAGCCTGCCTCCCTGTTCAGTAGGGCTCTTTTGTTTACATTTTTGCTACAGTTTTGCAACACTGCACATCCTGGCAGTCCTAGGAACAGTTGGTGGTGAAGATTTGCCTTTTATAATTTAGAAGATAATTGGGTAATTCAATGCAGTAAAGCTACTGCAAAGCAATTCTGTAACTTTAGGGGAGGGCTGATGAGGGAAATCTGGTAGACAATTTGTTCTTTTATAGTTTTCATTTTTTTATTATTATTTTTCAAACATCTTAATACAAATCCTCTCTATCTGAAGGATATATGTGCATAGCATAATTTGTTTGGAAAGCTTTTCATTCACAATTTTTTTAAATCTTGATATATTAGCTAAAATAAAACCAGTATTCTTAAATATTGGTGAGTGATCACATGCCAGTGTCTGTAGCTATCCTCCTTAATGAATTCCAGTCTTAAACCTCTCTCCTTGGTCTGTCACCTCATTTGCAAGTGTATAAAATGTACTGTGATATTTTCTTCTGGCCCTATGAATTTATGACAAGTTTCTCACTGAGTAGGCTGAAAAAACCACTCTCTACAACTGACCATATTAAAATAATGAGATGAATTGTTCTTGCCTCCAAGAGAAAACACAGGATCTTGTCAGGATTGTTTCTGAAGGATCCTTTCCTATCATTATACCTCTTAATCCTGATTAAGTGGGCTTGTTTTTTTTCTGAGAAAATCAGTCTTATAGCTCCTTCTCCTCCTCTTAACAAGGTTCCTGTACTAATGGCCATCCAGCCAGGGAGAAGTCCCTCCTCATTGCCTGTTTTTGTCTTGCATGTTTGCTGAGCCCCTTTCCTTGGTCTTGCCTGTGTGTGTAGAGGTACTAGAGTATTCCACTCTGGAATGGCAGGTGTGTGTTGAACAGCCTCTGGCAATGTGATGCAAGAGTTAACTGTTAATGTAGGGAAGAGATCTGCACCAGGTTCAACTTTACCACTGTGACAAGGCAAACTGTAAATTGTTTTGGGGTTTGCATGTTTATCCTCCAAAGGACTGGATCATTGAGCACTGACTTCTCAGTGTGAGAAAAGGTGATTTGGGCTGGCTGGTGATTCTGACTCTGTCCTCAATGGGGATTCTACTACAGTAAATATTTCTGGATAGGTCTTGTTCCAAAATTAACATGTCAGATCTAGCCATCTTTACCCATGTGCAAGAATTCCTGCAATTAAGCCTAATTTCCTCTTATAGTATTTCTGTTTCTACCAGCTCATGTGCTTCTGGAAACATATGCTAAAGTTTCTATGCTTGGGGTTGCTCTTCCCTCCTTGTTGTACCTTGTAAAACCAGGACAAGGCTATTGTTGATTTAGCCTTCAGCCTTGCTGCAAAAAAGACAGGTTCTAGTAAAAATTAAACTACACCTTCTTTTAACCTGTGTGCAAACCAGGTAAATCTCCTGCAGGTTGGAAGAATCCTCAGGCTGTAGAGGACTGGGTTAAAAGTAATCCTGGGTGAGTTCTTCTGGTAAAGACATAAGCTGTCTCATAAGACTTGGGGCCAGCAACTTCCCACCCTTGTTCTTTTCCGGCAGAGGTGAAGTGCCTGTAGCTGTCTTTGCTGGGAAGCCTTATTTCATTTATTCTGTGCATCTGGGTGGGTTCTTTATTATTTGGTTTTTTTTCTATTTTGTGAGCCACACTTTATAGTTCAGACCAGCTACCTCTCTCAGATAGCTGATTTTTCGTTCCCCCCCGATGTTGTTTAGAGACTTAACCCTGCAGAGAAGCTAAAATTTGTGATAATCACATCTTTAAAGGAATGGTACCAGCCAGTCTGGCTGCACAATTGAAGGGGGTGTCAGCCAGCAATAGTTTTACTATAGCTCCAAGCAATGGTTTCCTTATCAGTCTTCAAAACATTAAAAAGTCTTTTCTTCTACTAGATAATCCTTTATCATGCCTCTGTAGCTCCACTTAGCCTATACTGGCAGATTCAGTGTGTTTTGACAGTTCTGACCTGATGAAAAAGCTTGTGCTATGTTTGTAATTGATTGTACCCATAAATGACTCACGGACTTTATTTTGTTTCTGTTGTTCACTGTGTCACTTGAGCCTTTTGTTTGTGTTTCTCTGGTTCGATTTCTCCACAGTGAGAAGAGCTTTGCAGAAACAAGGTTAGATTCTCTTTCATGAGGTGGTGTTGGGCTGCCTCTGGAAGCAGGACAGGAAGGAGAGAAAGTCATCAGTGTTTTCTGAGCAGAGCAACAGTCAAATGATGGGTGCTGTACTCCAGGGGGGATGCACACGCTGCCTGGAGGTTGGGGTCACACCAGTTAGGTAATAAGCACTCCTTCCTTCAGACTTTTCTGTCACTGTTTTTGATCACTAATAAGTCCTCATCCTAGTAATGGTTAACTTTTCCTTTCTTGTATTACTGGAAATGGGGCATCTACCAAAGCATATTTGGGTTAAATTTCTAAATGGCAACACTAGAAGTGCCTACACAACTAATTTTAGTGTGTATTTGGCTAGAAAGTAGATATCTGTGTGTATTGCGTGTACTGTTTCATGCATATTATATAATTTAGTTAATTGTATATTTGCTAAGTTTTCTAAAACCTGATTTTTTCTCTGAATCTTCACAATATCTTATGAACGGTATTTTAAATACCAGTTTTTTGAAGGCTGATCATTTAATGGTTCTCTATTCTCAGATCTACAAAACAGCATTTTGGTCTTTAACTTTCTAAGTTGCCCTTGGAAACCACAATTTTATATTTTGAGTCCTAAACCTGAAGTTTGTTTATAGTTTGTGTCCATGATTACTTTTATGAGCTCACAGGACTCATTATTGTGCGTGTATTCTGCTATGTTATGACTTTTCACCTTTGCATGGTGATTTGCTGAAGTTAAAGGGCATATATTAATTGATTCTTCAGAGAGTCAAATGTCTTTTGTTTCCCCCTTGTCTCTTTTTTTTTCCTCCTTTTCCTTTCACTACTGACACTTTATGGCAGCTTATCCTTTCACGCCATCTCTTCAGATCTGGGAAGTGTTATTCACCCATTTAATACAGAATTTACAAGCCTAGAAAACAGTTCTTTAAAAAATCATTAGGAAATGAAAATTTTCCAGGGTACTGCAGTCTGTTAGACAAGTTGTTTAAAGTAATATATAGATGAAACCTCTTCTCAGAAGCTGAAATGTAAGAGAAATTTAGCTGATATATATACTAGTGAAAGAGACACAGGAACACACACTACTTGGATTGCAAAATGATGAGCAGTTACAATACATCTCCCTGTATACGCCTTTTTTCCCCCCTTAAACCATTCTAATGTCATTGTTGTCAGGTTTCTATATTCAGAGTCTATCTCCTTTCAGTAATCTCAGGCTCGCCTGCTCTCCAAGGGACACAATTATGTTAGTTCCAAATAAGGGCTCTTTGATCTCTTTTTATTCCTCCTTTGTTTCTGCACAATGAAAGCGAGAGGAACTCAATTAAAGTGACTTAGTCTGGTCTCTTGACAGAAATTGTTACAAGTGCAGGGTTTGATTCTCTCCTCAGTTAAACCAGTGTTTTGCCAGTGTAGCTACACTGACACTATCAGAGTTGCATTGATGGAAAGCTGGTACAATGGAAGAAAGGATCAATCCTCAAGTTTCTCCAAATAGGCCATTTGAAGGAACTACCACTTTATTTTTCTCAGCTGAATTGAAAGCAATTTAATTGGCTTTTAAAGTAGCCTGTTCAGTGAAAGAAGCCCAAACTGAAGGTGACCATGATGGCAACACGAAGGAGACACACGTCTGTGATGAAACTGTTTTGTATTAAAGTCTGGTAATCCTTTAAAAGCAAATTTTAAGAAAATATTCCCATAGCTGCTACTATTGTCAGGCCTTAAAGCCAGGATGTTACTCAGAGTTTTTTCAGAGTAAACTCATGTCTTAAACTCCCTTACCGCATGTCACGTATTNCAGGCCTTAAAGCCAGGATGTTACTCAGAGTTTTTTCAGAGTAAACTCATGTCTTAAACTCCCTTACTGCATGTCACGTATTTACCATTTCTTTTTTTTTTTTTTTTCAGAAAGACATAAATTTCAGCTAGTATGCACTCAGCTTGTTTAATATTTTAGTATTTGCCATCCTCAATATATGCTTTTAGGTCTTAAATCAGTCTGTCTCTTGAAAGATCCAAAGATTTGCTAGAGCCTGCAGGGATTATGAGCACTCGGTAATTGCTACACAATAAGATATTACTATTGATAAAATTGAAACCCTAAAAATTACTATATATGTTGCTTTTCAGAAGGCAGGTTCAGGACAGAAAAACATCACTGGAAACTTGAAATATTCCAGTGAAAACAGAATATGTGGGCTCTTTGCACTTTGTGAAATACATTAATAAGTTTGTCAGTGTATAACTCTGAGGGGTTTTTGAATAATATTTAGCTTTCTTTATATCTGGATAGATCACCATGGTTAAAAGAACTCCGTTAATGCCATAATTGCTATTGAATATACTTCTACTTTGCTCCTTTTATTTTGAGACCTTGTTTCCTAATTAAATCCCATGAAGGGTTTTTGTCACTCTGGAGTTATTCCATGCTCAGTTGTGCGCCAGCCTTATTCATCCTCTAATGCTGCTGTGAAGCTTGTGGTCCTTAGGTTCTCCAGCTTGTTAGAGGTTCCTTGTTCCTTCCTCCTCTATTTGGGAGACCGTCTGATTTGGCTTCCTTTCACTTTTGTCAGGATGCACTTATTCCCAGTGTGCAAACTTTTCAAAGCTGGTTTTCCCATTAGCCCTTGGAGGTATGAGAAATACAGCTCATATAGTCAGGTGAGTTGTTATCTCTGAAGTCACTCTTCTCCTCTGCACCTATTTCCCACTCCTGGGTTGACCCCCTCCTCACCAAATCTTGTCCACTTGGAAAACCTCATTATGCTGCCTTGTGAGGCTGCCTACCTTGACAGGAGGAAGGGCATATTTTCTGACACAGAATATTGCATCAGTAGTGGAGATTGCTGCGAGAAGATCTCAGTAATATATACTTTGTTTTTCTGAAATAATTCCTCCCTGCTTCTCATGCTTCTAAGCAAAAAAGATTAAAACAAAGGCAATGTGCTTGCTACACAGAAGTTTGAAATTACGGGCAAGCAAGAGATAAAAGACAAGCAAAGAATGTAAGTGTGGGAGGTATCACTTTGCTCTCCAGTGTCATAGGTAATTTGGACTTGTCTAGAATGGATCTAATGATCTCTGGGTTATTTGATCAATTCTTATTTAAGCAAATTCTCTCCTTGAATTTAGAGGTGATTCAGTGATTAGGGAATGCTTTAGACGACTCTATTTCCTTTGTTCTTTTTTTTTTTACGACATGAAATTTTTAATGCCAAAAAGAATGATAGTCTGAAACAGATTGCTGAGAGATGTTATTTAGACAATAAAACAGGGACCCAGCAAAATCTGAAGTCCCCCAAAAGATATTTTACAATGATGACCTGTTGCTGGATCTGGCTGCTGTTTCATGCCTTACCTCAGAGGCTCAGGGGAAAAAGATAACTAAAGAAAACCTAGTATACAAGAGTTTGTGAAAAAAAACAAACATACATTGAAAATCATGGCTGCCATATAATAAGATTATTGCGTCTTGAATATATGGAAAAAATAGAAGCAGTTCAGCCAGTGATGTTTACCCTGCCCATTACTGAAGAACGGTAGGCCATTCAATGAAATTCAAGGGCAGGAGATCCTACAATGGAAAGAAATTCAAGGAATGTTGGTGTCTTATATGGCTTATTCTGTATTCAGGGCGTCCTTTATTAAAATATGTCTGTGACTGAAATACAGGCGCAGATAGCAGAGCCATTTGTAAGATTTTTTTATTAATATTACTTAATTTAAAAACTTTCAGTCACAATGTGAGATTTTGGAGAGATAGGGGAACTTTCCTGTACTCCTGTCAGGTCTCTTGCTGGATTTTCCTGCTCAGGCTTCAGCATACGCAGGGCCAGGCCACATGAATCCCACCTATGAGAAAGACTCTTAGGGACTAGATTTCCATCATCTTAGCTAAGAATTTGTATCTCTGCTTGGGCTGTGCTTATGGTTTCAGCCTGCTCACAACTCTGAGACCTTGAAACTTCCATTTTTGTTTCACTTTTGTTCCCTACTTTTGGAGAAAAATAACTCTTAACTCTTTTTGTATGACAAATACTTTTGTATAGAGTACAAGTCTTTTAATGTCAGTCTTGTAGGTGACCTGCGTACTGAGACTTGACTATATAATTCATTTGCTTATTAGCAAAATCCAAAATGAACTTTGTATTCCATAATCCTGCATTTGCACTAAGACAGGATACTTGCTTGATTGCAAAGATCTGACTGATGATATGTAACACTGGAGGGAAACATTAAGACACTGTGCATAGTAGGAACACTGCTCTCTGCTAATTCTGCTCTGCTGATTTAAATGGAAAATACCATCCTAAAAATGATGACAAGGAAAAAGATGAGTTATTACCCAGTTCTGCATATGTTCTTCCATATGCTAACAAGATACAATTAGGTTGAGGTGAAGCCAAGGCATCATTTTGTATCCATCTGATTCTGCTTCTCCCCATTCACCTCAGCAGGGTGTGTGTTTGCTCTGTCCTTCTTTTTATCTGTTGTGCACAACATAGGTGCTGCTACAGGAGCAGCACAAATCTTTTTAGTCATGTGCAGCCTCCCATGTATTTGGGCCTTACTGTGCTGCAGTTTTATCCCCTCCACACGTATCTTTGGTTTTATCAGGCTCTCAAAGGAGGTTTATCTTAAGCTTGGTGTGAAGTGGAGGTCTAAATTCTGAGCTGTCTCTAAATCAATTCGCTCTTCCTTGGTAGTGCCGTTCATGCCTGGAGTGGAGATAGTAGTCTTTTCAATATTAGTTAAATGTTTTATCCCTATTTATCTTATTTTAATTCAACTGTTCTAAAGTACTTTTCAAAGTAATCAGGTATGACAGTGCTGGGGTTAATTAACAGTTGGTATGCTGCCAGCAGCCTCCCTGTGATGGTATTGATGATGATACTGATCTTACCTGATATGCTTTGCTAGGAAAAAATCATCGAGAGAGAAGCAAAGACGTTATGATATGAATATATAAGGACAGTAGGTGTCCTTCCTGCTGTTTTATGGATGTGTCTGAAGGATTTCCTTTGTGAGAGAACAGAAGCCTAACCTTATCTGTATTACACCACAAAAATCTATCTTCAAATGACATCAAACACTTGTCTTACAAACCACAAAGCAAAGAAGTAAAAAGCAGAGTCTGGAAACTCATCTTACTGATTGTACTGGAGTAGTATCATCCATGTGATTTTGAAGGTCACTTGATATGTGAAGACACAAGTAGTTCTTATCCATGAGCTATAGACTTGCCATGTTTTAAGTTTCCAAGTGTCAGCTACTCACATATACAAACATTGAGACATACCAAGGTCTTTGTTTTATGACTCTGGAAATTTTACAATGTCTGTTTGAGGTGCAGCAGTTTGAGAGGCACTTCTTGCTTTCTCAGTGCAAGGCTTTGTTTGTTTGTATTGTTTCCCTGCCACAAATGAAATAGAAAATATGATGCCAATAAATCCTCTAAGAAATTTAAAAACGAACAGCAAAGAAGTCTCACAGAAATACATCTCTGTGATAAATGCTTGTCATGTCTTTGGGAAAGAAAGTGAAAAATTAAAATCCCACAGGTGATATTGGAAGAAATCAGATGTCCCAGTTAAGACTCTGCTTTATAAACCAGTGGTGATTAAATTTTCCAGAAGCAAACTGTAAACTGCTTTTTCTTTACCAGTGCTCAAAGTCCCTTCTCCAATATTGACCAGCTCTGTACAAAGCAAGCAGTCTGAGAATCCACCCATTTTTACACAGTCTATAAGTACTAATGAGTTTTCTTGTAGCCATCAATCAAATTTATGTACTGGGCTCTGTGTGTTTTCAGAGACAGGTGAAGGAGGAGTCCCTCCAGACTACTGGAGCATTGTCACTTGGCAGAACTATGAGGATGAAAAATCAGGGTAAAAAGGCAGGTGAATACACAGGGTGTTAACCTGGCAAAATTTGTCATCATTTTCAGGTACTGACTAGTGATTATTTTTTGAGAACATGGTGGGAATTAGGGTTAATCTGATTTTGCTCATTAAAATTGCAGAAAAATGAGTTCTACTCTCCAAAGGGCTTACAGTCTGGAAACTAAATAACTTTCTTTGAGACACCTTGTAATTTTTTTTTTTTTTCTTTTTTTACTCCAGCTATGGCAAAGCTGTAATTGATAAGTGTTGATTGGGCTAGATGTTGATGAAAATGAGTAATAAAAAACTTCATTCAAAAAGTAAGACAGAAAATTTTGGGGAGCTCTGGTATCTCTGAAAATACTTTCTTTAAATCTGCCAAAACCTGTTCTGTGTTGTTCCTCTCACTTTGCATACAGTGAAAAACCTGCAGGTAAGAATTGCAAATTTCTCATAGTGAGAAGACTTCTTAAATTTACAGAGACATTGGAGAAGCAGCTGGACTCATATTTCTACCAACCTACTTGTTCCTGCAATTCAGTCCTATGAGAGCCCTTAGAGAGTATTAGTCCTGTATCCTTTCTCCCAGCTGAGACTTGTTCTTCCTCTGTGCTGAGTTGATGTTGCTCAGGTGCTACTCAGATATTGTACAAATTTTGCACTGTGTGTCCCAAGGGGATCCAAGGTGTGGGTAGGTCTGGAGTTGGCTGATTAGTGTAGGAAGGCTCATCCCACTTCATGGATTAGCATTACATAGAGCAACTGGTTCAAAGATCAATGCTGTGCGTGATGTAATTGGTGTTTGAGATAGTATTATCAAGATATTTAATGCAGCCAATTAAAAATAGGAAAATAGAAAGTATTTTTAAGAGCTATAGAATTACCTTTAAATCATTGTAATTGTTTTTTTTCTAACTATGTAAATGATAATGTCTGACCACAGGCCAATGCATCTGTTCTGTTCATAGTAATTTTGTTGTCAGCAATGACCCAGGTAGGTCATAATCTCTATTAGGAAATTCTTTGATGTCATGGATGTCTTCACCCCTATGCTCTTTGTTTAAAAAGAGCAGTTTGTGCCCCAGTATTTCCATGTGTACTTGCCTGCACTTTTGGGCAGAGGTCCAGAGTCTTTGGGTAATGTTTCTTTGTAGAAATCAGATTTTTCGGTTGGTGTTTCTGCGTGCATAAGCAAAGCCTTTCAGATTTGTTTGAGCAGAGGATCACTAAGAACAGTTTCCTTCATAAAGTGGTTTTATGAACACTTATCGCATTTGTTTAGGCAATGGTGTTACTATTCATATTATTATCATTTTTGGTCTCCCTGAACATCTGTATAAGCATTGAGTTTTTAGAGAGTTGTGGTGCACTTAAATTTTGCTGTGATTTTGTTGTGGTAAATTAATCAAATAAGTCAACTACTTTGGAGCACCTTCTCACTTCATTAGTAAACCAAGCATTTCCCTTTTGAGTTGCAAAACTCTGTTTCAAGGCCAGTAAAAAAGGAATTTTAACAGTTTCTTACACGGTTTGTTACAAGGTTTTTTGTTTCTTGGTGATATTTTCAAGAAAATGGACAAAACAGGTGTTTACTTGAACATTTAGTCAAGGACAAGTGATAAACTGGCTAAATAAAACATATTTTAAGTTCAGTTATGGAAAGTTTTGGTAGTAACTTGCTATATGGTTTCTTGCACTCGAAATTTCTTGGAAGCCATTGCACCAAGGATTTTATTTCCAGGTTTCAGTCATGCAAAGACTCAGAATACTGTAGGGTAATTGGATATATTGATGACCTTGCTGCCAACATGAACAAGGAGGGGAAAAGAGGTGAGATGAGCAACACAGAAGTGAATTAGATCTGAGTCATGCTTTTAATATCTTATTTGCACTGGTTTGTTTTGTAGTATTGGTTTAGACCATCTGCATTTGGGTGGAATAAGCTTCGTAAAACAAACAAAATCTTGACAATAAGATATATGGTGTGCATACTTCTAGAAATGTAGTTTAAAATAAAGGTACTTCAGCTCTAAAGGAACCTTTTCTTTTAAAATATCCTTTCCTCTAATTTTCTTGAAGTGTGAGAAAATGAGCTCACTTTTTGCGCAAATGTACGGTACTTTATCAAACTTGTATATAAATTACTTGATTCTTCATACTGCTGGTATTCTTACAATTGTTTTAATAGACCATAAAAATGGTAATACTGTGGTAAACCATTAAATGCTCTAGCCCAGCAGTATTCCTTGTTTAATAGTTTTACTCATTTAACACTTACGATTTGTAACAGAGTAAATCTAATTTTAAAGTAGGTTGAGGAAGTTAAACCACCTCTGGGGAATAAATCTACACTGCCTTACCTGGAGGGCAATACTAATTGCTATCCAGACCCAGAACAGGCTCAAATGAAGTCAAGCTCCAAGGATTACTAATGAGTGAGGCTTATATTGTATGAGCTAAAAGTCTTTGAATGCTATTTTTTACTTGAGAAACTGGCTGAACAAAAGTCTGAGAAAATCCATGCAATCAGTAAGACTGCTGGTGCTTTTAAGCATTAGTAATTATCAGCCTTCCTCCTTGGGATGTTAATGATAGTGCTTTGACCTTACCCCAGCGTCCCTATCTAAATGTATAACTTAGCCATCAGTTTGCTTTAAATCAAGCACTAAATCTGTTTGACTGCCATTTCATATGGATATTAAAAAAGCATCAGGGTCTACTTGCCTTCTTTTGTCAGCTAAATTTTGGGCAATTGTGTGAACAAATTAATGGATGAAACTGACCTTTTTAAAAATTGTTTTATAAGTTCTGTGTTGGCCTAAATGAGAAGCACATCTCAGTATTTATTTCAGTGCAGAGGAGCAATTCATAGGCACTATTATTAAGATGCATAATCATATCAGTGGCAAGACAAGGGCCTTGTTTTGTGCAGAGGTCTTTATCCTTTCTATCAGTTTTCCACCCTACTTATAAATCTTGAGTTAGCTCTGTTCTGAGGTTTTCCTGTTATTTTTCCTCCTTCCCTTTTGTTCCTTTTGTTCTGCTGATATACAGCAATGGAGACGTCAAAAATTGTTTAAAACACGAAGGAGCTACGTTTAGACCTTTTCAAAACAAAGTGTGAAAGTGTTTGCAACTATTAGCTAGACAAAAGTTAACATGAATAAATTGTAATGTAAAACAATTTGCAGGACTTAAAAGAATGAGAGGGAAGAAGATTAGGTCTCTGTTCCCTCATTTAAATCCTGTTTGAGCCCAGAGGTTTTAATAAGTACCTAAGTGGTGCCTCAGAGAGTGAGATTGGACTTAGGAGGTGCAAGTACCTTCATCTGACTTTCTGCTGCTGCTGAATTTTTGCCCCCAATGGCCAACCTTAGTAAAATCCAGCTATTTTCTTTGAATAATGAAGCCATGGAAAATCCAGCAAGTACGTGGAAATCAGAAGTAGGAACAGGCCCTAGAGGATTTTTAACCTAAATAGCAGAGGCTGTATCGCCATCTCTGAAAGCTGTTACTGTTTCACTATTCTTTCTTTTTGCCTCTGGGATATTCCTGAAACGTGTGCATCTCCTGTTTTATGAGATGTGCTCGCCTTCCTTAGATGTAGAGAGAAACAGGAGGAGGTGGACGATGGCATGGCCTCCAGCGCTTTGTTTATGAGAACATCCTTCCAGCAATTTTATGTCTGCATGAGGTAGAAGAACTGTTTCCAATGTGCCCTTGAGCTGTGGATCAAGCATTTTACTTCTTCTTACTATTTTCTGCTTTAAAACTTGATATTCCTTTTCCAGAGTCTCTAGACAGATGAGTTTTTTGTTTTTCACAGTGGCTGAGGCACTTCCAGCTCCCTTTCTTTTTCCCAGCCATGTTTCCCAGTCTATTGAGCTCTCATGGTGCATTTCTCTCCCTGCAAAACAGCTCTCCTGGGACCAGGCTGGCATGCAGTCTCTGCTTCAGGATACCTGTAGGACAGTGCTGTGGTGCAATCACTGTCTCAAACTTTTTTTATTATAGCTTAGGCTCATGAAATGGGGCTGTTTGGTCTATTAGCCAGAATTGTGTTCCCAGGCTGAGTGTCAGCGGGTTTGTGTACAGAAGGCTTGGAGAAATGAGCTGACCACTGGCTGGCTTCCTCCTGGGAGAAAAGCTGTATTTACTTGCTCATTCTCCAGTCCTCCTGCTGCTAATGCTTAAAAAATCCTCAGTTTTTTTCCCCCAAAACTCCAACAAACCAGCAACAAAAACCAACCTAACTCCTAGAATTGTTTATTTATTATATTTTTTTCCCCAAATGAAAGTAACTTAACAAGCAATCATGACACTGGGGATCATTTAATCCCAAGAGAATGTGCAGGTGCACCTTGGGCTCCCAGAGCCAGGGTTGGGGCACCTCCAGGATGGAAGCACTATGTGCATGCAGAGCTCCACCTTTCTGGATTTACATCCAAAGCATCACAGACAAGAGCTCTGTTTGCTCTTGGAAATGAAATATTGTCCTTTGCAAAGCTGACATGTTTATGTATGAATAAAACTGATCATAGTTTTTTGCTTAGTACATTTATGTCCGCTCTGTGTCATGCCCACAAGAGGAGATTATCTGAGTCCCATCCTCTGAGGATTGCAGGTGCTGCTCTGCTCTGGCTCTTGATCCTGGGTTTAATTCACATAACAAGACAAAGAAAAACCTGTTGCTCAAATAAGTGTGTCGTCATCTGGCAATGCTGGTTCCTGAATAGCCATGTCTATATGGAAAACAGCCTTGTTTATCCTATCGCTAATTTACAGAAATAAATTTCTTTCTCCATTGAGCGTTGAAATACACATGTGCAATTCACTAGTTATAACTTGTGTTATTAGCTCTTATCCCGCCACAACAATTTGCCAAAATAATTGCCTCAGCCACAATGACCTTGTTATGTGATGTTTCTGAGTAAGATGTGCAACAATTTATTTCTTACTGGAGCTTTCTTGTTTAAATTAGCATAATTTCTTCTTAAAAACAAACAGATCCGACTCCTCCATTCAGCAAAAGTGCAGACAAATTGTTTATGCTGGTTTTACTTTGTTATTTTTTGGCCTGAGTTTTTATTGTCTTCTGGAAGAGAACTAATGATAGATTAGGAGGTAAACAGCTGCTTTCATGGAGCCATGTGTCAGCATGTAGGTTGCTTCTGTAAGAATTGCTTTCAAATACCAGTGTCAGAGTGAAGTTGATAATGAGGAACACTTTACTTTGGGTTTGCTTTTATAAAGTCTATCTGAAAATCTGTGCAGACAACAGCATACACATAAGGGCATTTCCTAGCCTTATTTTCCTGCTTTTTTTACTAATTATTAATCTACAAGAGAACCTTTCTTCTTGTTCAATTACAGTCTTCAGTGTAGGATTATGTCACAGGGTTTGGGCAGGAGGAACAGAAGTGCACTGTGTTTGTGGACTGCTCCTTTTGTCATTGCTTTCACTGAGAGACCTGGGGAGCCCAGGTTCCCTGCAGGATGTTGACTCTTTCAAAGTTCTTCGACCAATGAGGTAAATATGTTAGTCTTTCATTAAACTATTTATCAATATTCCCATTCCAGAAGTCAGAGTCCCTGGGAGCCTGATACTGTTCTTATTATCTTTTGTTCTACTCGTGTTAACTCTAATTTAAATTGCAGGTTGCAAACCACAATTAGATAGCCACAGATTTTATACCTGAGATGCCTTGGAAACATTGTGTGTGTATTATGTGTTTCTATTCATTTTATCAATTTAGTCTAAAAGTTAAACAGGTCAGTTTGAGGAAGCATTCTGTACTTATCCTATACAGAGAATCTCTTCAGTCCCAAGCACCAATAAGACTCTCTGTGGGAAATATGGATGTGTAGGACTCATTCAGTTTCCCTTCTTTGTAAGTTCTTCATACACATCTGTCAGCACCATGTGCTCAAAAAGGCTGGCTGCTTCTTATGGGTATTTGAAAACTTTGTGGTTTTAATCTTTGGCAAGTTACTTCATGAAATCTTCTGGTGGTTTTATTATATTTTTTTTATTCCCCCCTGATTCTGATTTTAGATTAATCTTGTCAGAGTTTGTTATTTTCAATTTTCTCAGGTGTATGCAACTTCTGCTTTTTGAAGGATGTCTTTTCATGTCTAATAGCCTCTTTTACGCTGCTATTTGAGTACACTGGTTTTTTTAAGAAACCCATTTAAAATTATTTTTGAAAGGTATTATACTTGTACTCTGAGCTTTTACAGTTGTGTCTTTAAAGACTCTCTATGACATTTTATATAAAAAGAAAGCTTTAAAATATTTATATGAATATTTTAAATTTTTAGCTGATTCTTTTTAATTTATTTTTAACTAGCTTTCTCATTTTTGTACCATTCTTCTTTTTCAAGTTAACCAAGCTAACCTTTCAAGTTAAACCTCTTGTGGGTTTCCTTTTGGGCTTCTTTTTGGCTTTTTTCCCCTCTTATACAAATGGTTTTGTATCTGAGCGGGGAGCAGTATCTCTTCCAGAGTTTTGTTGCATAGTTTCATCTGAAATCTTGAGCTGATTCAATAATTGCTTCTCCTCTTGTGAGTTTTTCAATAGTTGCTCCAAGAAAAATGGTTCCTTGTGGTTTAGTATGTTCACCAAACCTGCTGTGCCACCACAGTGACATAAAGATCTCTCTTGTCAGCTGTCTCCTACTTTCTGGACTGCTTTAAATACCTTAACCTTTCCCAGTAGTTTGTTTTCTCTCTTTAATTGATTGGGTCATTTTCTCACACCTACTCAGAGCTCACACTTTGCTTTCACTCCTTATGTTCAACTTGGAGAAATTCTTCCCACCTTTTCCTGAACTTCTCCTCAATTTCAATTTAATACAGCAATTGCGCTCACTCTAATCCACTGTGGACTCCCTCACCCATTGTGTACACGACTCTTGACTAATTTGAGTTAATTGCAAGTTAATTACTATTTAACAGATTTGGTTTTCTTCATTATTTGCTGAGCTACATATTAAATTACACTGCCTTTATGAGGAAGTAACTTTCCACCACTGCAGATCTATGCCCTGTTCAAACCATTTGGTACTGTTAGATGTGGCCATAACATTCTTGCTTAGGTTGTTCTTTTGTTTATTTGAAAACACA
Source organism: Climacteris rufus (assembly GCA_013398175.1). Lineage (NCBI taxonomy): Eukaryota > Metazoa > Chordata > Aves > Passeriformes > Climacteridae > Climacteris > Climacteris rufus. The sequence goes on along the minus strand of VZRZ01011485.1, from coordinate 914,376 downwards.
GTTCTGGAATATCGATCACTTTTGTCATTCTGATGTTGCTGTGTCCAACAGTTCAAAAAGCTTTCCTTCATGTCCAAGACAAGGTTTCCAGAAACCTCATTATAGGCATGCAACTTTGGGAGAAGTGTAAGGTGTTTCTTTTCTTTGTTGTGTGTTCATCTAATGACATTATTTGCACTGTGACCAAGTAAACTTTTGAGTAGAATTGTGCAACATTAAAAAAAATAAAATTGCATTAGACTATCCAGTATATGTAGCAGAGAATTATGTTGCTTTTATAGGACACCTTTTTGATGGTGTCATTGCTGCAAAATTTGTGATCACTGAAAATGATTAAAAACAGAGACATCTTTTTGGAATACATTTTGTAACAAAGCGATTTCATCTTTACGCAGTGAGTATTTGATTAGCATTTATAATTGTTTTGTTATGCAGAAAATTTTTGTACAAAAATCGTTTAAACTGTTTGCATAAAGGATGCATGTCTGCAGATACTGAAAACAAAAAAAAAAATAAGCTCAATGTGATTACTCCACAATTTTTGTTAAAATCCATGCCCTCTAAAAAGAAATATTTTTTTTGTTGCTTTGGTTTCTTGGTGTTTTTTGTTTCCTCCCCTGGAAGCAGTGCCCATTAACCTTGACTGCTTCTTTTTCATTTAACTTGGGTAAGTGTGGTAGTGTTAATGGTTCAGCTACGGTTTGATGGAGTTGCAGTAGTTCTGTTATACAAGTTTATGACTAAGAAAATGCAAGGGTTTTCGGTTAATTACTTTTCTCCTGAAGACCCCTATGTTTATTCCTACAAAGAGGAGACATTCAACACCGGTCAACTTCTCCTCAACTGCACCCTGCCTCCTGTTGTCTAAAATTTTTAGCCATTCAATATTAAAATTCTATGAAAATTTGGTTAGTGGATCTGTCCATTTCACTTTTATCACATAGGGGTTACCCCATGTGCTCTCATTTAGTGACTGGCATCTGCAACTTATAAACAGCCCTGAATTTTGGTCTGTATTTAATTACAGAAGTGACTTTATTATGTAATTTTGACTCACTGGCTGAAGAGGCACTCATATATTTGTGCTTTTGAAGGAACAAAGATTTCTAAGACTTCCACTCTTTTATTGACCCCCTTCCCGCTTCATTTAATGCCTGAATGAAATCTAGGTAGGCAAGCTTTCTTAGGTGCTTGTTGATCTTTTGTGTTACTGAAATTAAAGGGGTATAATTTGGAAAGAAGAAAATTTGCTTGTGGTAACATGTGTGTAAATTCCTTCTGATTGTCTTTTGCCTCCTGGAAAAGAGAAAGTAGAGTTTTCTGTGCTGTGAGCTCAAATCGTAACTTGATCTCTGCATGAGAGGTGAATGTTTGTGGTAAATGTGGCTTTCTTAATGAGGACCTGCTGTTCTGCATGAAACCCTGTCACAAATAATAATAAACAGAGCCCAGTTTCTGCTGCTGCAGTAGGAATAAAAACTGGGTAGTGAATCTTCCCTCCACAACGGTGTCAACAGCAGGTCCTCATTACCTGTCTACTGCTGCTGAAAACTGATTTATCCCTCATGGTCAGAATGTTGCCAAAGCTCCTTGTCTTTGTTGAGTTTTTTTGAAAGGTAAAAATAAATATTTTCCTCTTTTTCGAAAAGATTTTTTTGTCACTCCCTGAAACTGATTATGCTGCTTCCATCCACCGGGTTGTTACTGGGCTTTCTGAACCGGACCTGGAAGCTGGAGGAATTGCAGGCACACGTGGTTCCAGTGAGCTCCTGAACTGACAGGTGATCATCTTATTAGGAGCTGGGAAATGAGATTGTGATTTCTGTCAAACAGATTTGCCTTATTGTTCCTGCTTTTGCAGTAAATGCATAAGAGCCTACTTTCTGTGTGGAGAATACAAGAAGCTTTGTAGCTTTATTGTGAATAATATCCCTTTCCTCAGTTTATTCATTTTCCTGTGTGCTGTTTTCCTCTGGAACAAACTACAGTTACTCTGGGCTGCAGGAAGGAAGCATAGGAAAAACAGTAGGAGAGCCTTTGACTTAAAAAAATAAAGAGCAAATCAATATCTGGAGAGGGTAACCACTTCAAAAAGGTTATCTTGGTGTAAAGAAAATAGAGATCTCTATTACTGAACATGTGGTTTTGATGATGTCAAAGAAACAGAGAAACCAGATGGGAGGAAATAGGTTTTAATTTATGTTGAAGTCTAACATAGGGACCCATAAGTTTTAGCACAGGTGCAAGGTGACACAGCTTGAAACAGTGTTTGGGCATGTTCCTGTTCTAAGGATCCTCCTGACTTGTGGAGTAGGTAAGTAGTAAGGACAGACCCGTGTGGCAGAGAGGATTCCATGTCATTTATCCACGCGTATTTGTTGCACTTTGCACTTCTCTAGTGTGGTCATGATCTCTAAACAGTCGGAGCTGCTACTGAGGCCCTTGGGGCTCCTCCATCCAAGGCTCCAGCTTCAAGGTGAAAGATTTATATCCTTTATCTGACTCATGGCTGCTGCAGACTTCGTGATGTACTCGGAATCCAAAAGCCCTTAAAGGCCCAAACTTCATAAATTTTAAATCCTATAAACATCCTGGAGTACCAGTTCCAGGAAAAATCCAGGAAACACTATGTTACAAAAATTTTGAGTCCTATAGTCCTGTTTTCCAGCAAAGAAATTTAATTAAAAGAGGAGATAATTAGATGAGAAACCTCTGTTGGGAGTAATTAGAAATATTTCAGAATGGGTTGAGTTAAATGAGTAATCCAGTAAAGCTATGCAAAGCCACGGCTGTCCAGCTTCCAGCAAACTGAGTGAGAAAGGAAGTAAGAGACTCCCCAGAGGTGATTTCTTCTGCAAGAGGAGGCAAAATTTTGTGGCTGATGAAGCCTGTTTTTTGCCATTGCTCCTCTGAAAGGAGTTTGTACCAGGCTATGGTTCAAACCCCCTGTTCCTCTGTAGCGAAGCACTGAGCAGCAGGCACTAGAAGGGGGAAAAGTATTGAGCTTTATGCCAACTGCTATAAGATTTGAGCTTAGCCTTCTCTACCACCAAACCCAAACTGAGGCAGTGCCATATGCTGGAGTGAATGCAGGCTCAGGGAGAACACAAACATAGTGTTCATGGCTTGCAGTAGGAGGATTTGGGGGCGGGTGTGTTTTCTCTTCTTTTTTCTTCCTTTTAATTGAATTTCAGAGAGGAACAAAAAGCTTTGTGAGAAGACACATCTCTCTTTCCCCTTCACCTTTTCAACAAATCCAAAAGGAAAAGTTTCTAGAGAGATAAATTACGATGAGAGCAACTTGAGGACTTCAAAAAGTCTCAGTTCAAAATTAAATTAGGCTTATGACATCTGCATTCTTTTCTTCTGGGGTCACTACTTTGGTATGACACTCGTGGTTAATAGATTTTTTTTTTTTTATTTTGCATGTGAGATGGCTGTCTGAGTAGTTAATATCATGAGCACAGCTTGCAAATGGTGCTCTTTGTGGGGATCTAGACTGAGGGTCAGCCATTCCTCTGACCCACCTCTGCCCAGAAAAGCACAAACATAACCCCCCAGTTCTTTGACAGTGATTCAGTACAAGGAATTTTACATAATGTGCTAAATTATGTTAAGGCTCTTCATCTGTTTGTCTTTCATTGTATCTTACTTTCTTAAAAGCATCTCAGCTGAAAACTTAGGGTTTTGTTTTTATATGTTTCATGATGAAAAAATCATCTGATGGTAACTCAGACTTGCTGTGATCCCTATTTGCTATATTCATAGAGGCTTTAACATGATTATCCTAATCATTAGGGGGATTTGTGTAATAATCGAGTGTTCAAATGAACTGAAATTCAGAAGAGTCTTTCATACTTTGCTACTGAATTTTTCAGGGAACTGGACTCCTATCACTTAACATTTATACTTCAGGAGGTCTTGCTTCTCCATAAGCAGCATGTACGTGGAACAGCCAAGAGTTTTGAGGGCTCATGTCCAAGAGTTACAGATTTGACTAGAGGTGTCATAAATTTTTAATTCCAGATCTTCACAAGGGGACTACCCAAACTTCTCTGAAGCAAAGCACACATTTTGCTGAAGTCAGGTACTAGTGTACAAATATTCTTAATTTTCTCTGTATCATGCTTTCCAGTTTAGATTTCTCAATGTCCTGGAAAGCTTACAGTTTTCCACAAGACTTTTATGTTTATGTCACCATAAACAATTGTGCTTATGCCTTTATATATATACACATATATACATATAAGAGTAGTTTTGGTTTCTTTTATTTTCAGAAACTTGGCATGCATGTTAAATTCCAGGAGTTGGAGTAGCTACACATGGCAGCCAGCTCTTTATCTGATATTTACATATGTGGTTTGCCATAACTTAATTCACCTGTAAGTTTTTCCTGTCGCTTTTTGTAACCTACCAAGTGTGTACAGACATCCTTGTGCTTATTTAATTTGTACAGAAAGTAGAGAAGTATCATTTTTGCGATAAAATAAAAATCAGAAAAACCAATCTGGAAGACACTGCCCTGTCAAAAGCTCAGCATGTTTTACAAATATTTTTGGAGCGAGACTAACTTTTTTTAAAAATTTTAATATCTTAATTACCCACCCTATCTTTACAATGTTATGTACAACAGTGTTATCTGTGTGAAGTCTCATGGGGTTGTGCTGGTAGAGGAGTTCTTCAGAAGCTGGAGGAAATGGTTCCTTTGTGAGGCATCAGAGAACTTGAGCGGTAGACTTTTTTTCCCAATGCTTTGAGCACTGGCTTAATATCTGTGTACATTAGTGCATTTCGTTACACTTTGCACAGCTTGCATATGTAACTGGCAACAGTTTACAGACAAAGTTTTTATTAAATGTGTTAATCACCTAACACCATTTGGCTCACAGTCTCAACTATAAAGAAGCAAATAAGAGGGCAAAAAATGTTTCATACATAAAATACAGCACATGAAGTAAATGGAAAAATGGAAAGGTGAAAGATCGGGTGTTCTCTCAAACCTTTTCAGTTCTCATAATTTGTTTAATACATCAAAAAAAGAAATTGAGTCTTTATATGTTACTTTTAGCTGGACTCTGACCACTAAAACACTTCTGGTGTTTGAGAAATTCTCATTAAATTTATTTCTTGAATTTATTAAAATGACAGTGTATTTCCATACTCTGTTTTGGTTAAGATTCTGTTGGATGGACTGTTCTTGTACAGCATGCAGTGTTTTTGTGTTTCTGCTCCAGTGTATGGGATTTGCAGTAATGGATGTCATAACCCTCTGCTGAAGCTGTGGAAAGGACTGGCCATCAATCACAATGTACAGTCTTTTCAATTGTAGCTCCCAGTAAATGTGTTTTCTTCATTTGTTTGGGAGCTATTATGCTGTCATTTAACAGCACAAGGGAAAGGGGAAAAAGCCCTTTTAATGAGACTTTGTGCACTCTGTTTTTTAATAATAATGGATTGTTTCATGTTAAATTTAAAGCGTGTAGTTCCTTAGCAAATAGGTTTTTAGTTGGTTCATATAATCAAAAGCAGTACAACTGGCATATGAGCATCTGCTCTGATCCCAACTTTCAAACACAGCAGAGAGAACAAACATACATGCTTTCCCTATTTTATACTTTGAAAAGTCAAAACTTTCTTCCTCATGTAATTGCCCTTACAGATCTCATCAGTGATGGTTCACATGCTGTGTTTCACAGATCACAGAGATTTCAAAGCTTGCTTGCCGATGAGTGAGAGGCTCTGTAGGCATCAGCACCAAGGCAGCCTTGCTTCCTGCTTCCCTCTAGCCCTTGCTTTATTGCTTTATCTCCTTTACTGGTGCTGAACTCGTCAGGTTAGGTTTTTGTGCTGCCACATAAGGCCTGGGCATAGAACTTGTGCAGAGAAGAAAAGTTGTTTGCCCTTGTTTCTTTTTCTCCCATTCAGGATGAATGCACAAGACTTTAGGGCTATGTGTGAATGTAGTGTAACAGTTTAAATTTCTTTTTTTTAATAATTTTAGTTCATCTAAATGTATTGTTAATATATAGTATTAGCTAATAGAAACCAAATTAGTTAAAAGAAACCAAAACAACTACTCTTATATGTATATATGTGTATATAGTTAATATTTTAATAAAGGAATCCACCTGGAATATTATGAAACAAAAAATTCAGTCTTTAAGAGGCTTCTAGTTATTTTGGTACGTTTCTAGATTTATATTTAGTAGAAAAAAATTAAGACATTAAAAAATTCCACCTGCCTAAGCACAACCACATTCCTGTCAAGTATGTGGCTTTTATGACTTGGAGTGTTAGCATTTGACAATATTTCCATAATTTTCACTTAATGAAACAAGTTTGTTTTATCAGTAGAAGTTCATAGTATTCAAGAAACTTCAATGGAAAATTAGGATAATTTCATAATTACTGTGCCTTATAGTACAATCAGCAAATCACCATTTTCTCCTAACTTTACCTCAGGTTCATTAAAAGGTGCTTCTACTGTTTTGCATCTGATTCTTGTTTAAGAAACATCCACAAAATTTTATGTTTTGAAAGAAATTTTAAGGTATGTTCTAAAGCTGTAGAGCTGCAATTACTGCAGCATTCAAGAAGTTCCTTCCATAGTGTTTTTCTTAGTCTTGAACATCTGAAAAAAATGTGAAGAATTCAGTGCTTTGTGAAAAATTTTAACTGCAAATGCAGCTACCAGATACTCATCACTTTACCTGCAAACAAAAGAAAGCAAATTGTATAGCACTTCTTTCTAAACAGACTTTCCTTCTGAAAATACTGAAAAAAAATTACATTAATAGTGGTTTTTTTCTTTTTTTTATCTTGAGTGCAAGTTTTCCTTGCCTTGTGATATGAAGGTAGCCATGGCAACTTAACATTTTAATCACTCCTTTGCAGTGCATTTCTTAGGTAAGGATTATGTAGAACCTGCACTTGATATCTGAATTCATTGTTTTCTTTTAGATGATATTTCAAGATAACTGTTCATATTTGAAAGTAAGGAAATGAAACAAAAATGCCCAACTGTGAAGGAGACAACAAATTTGCACTTGAAATTTTGTTGCTCGATCCACCTGACTGAAAGATAGGAATTTTCTGTGTTTATGAAATCCTCACCTTTGCTGGAGCACAAGGAAAATCCCATGACACTAAGGAAGTGCTCATATTGAATTTAATTTTATGAGCTTTTAACTGTCTCAGAGAATGTTAAAAGAACACTTAAGTTCTGTGTTTCTGGCTCTGCAACAAGGTATGGCAGGCTTTTCTCAGTGCTGTCACATTTTTTTAGGACAGAACGAAAATAAATGTTGAACTCTTTCCCTAATCCATAAACAATTTTTAATTGCTGTATTTATATGGGAAACAGGCATCTGTTTGTAGTGACACTGTCGGTAGTTCTGTGGTAGAGGAAGCTTGTCAAGTCTGAAAATGAACCTTTTCCCTTTGAATTTTGGATTTGTGAGTGCTCCAAAACATTACAGAGAGAGCAAAGGGGTTTGATAATGGGCTTTATCATTAAGTGGTACTTTGGATTTGTACTTTCAGTCTGTGTTCCTTGCCAGGTGATAACTTATTTAGCTGTGCATTTGGATATTATTCTTGAAACTCATTACTATGAATATTGAACACAATCTGTGGTCCTCCAATCATTTAAGCAATCCTTTCAGCAAACCCTTTGCTCAGACCTATGGCCCACGTGCGTCACATTCTGTGACTGCACTACACTGGTGTGATTGCTTCCCTAATAAAAAATAAGATTAACTTTTTCTTCAGGGTAAAATTTTAATTTTTCTCCCTTCTTTTTCTCAAGTCTTAAATCAAAAGCCAAGAGCTGGTGATATCAATGGCTAGATAAGGATTTTGTGTTGCGTTCATCTTATGGAAGGTGAAGTTAACATATGCTCAACTGGTTGCCAGGAGAGAACAATGCAGTTTCTTTACATCAAATTGTTAAACTTTTTCAGGACAGTTGTAAACCTCTAGTAATAAAACTCCTTGCAAATCATTGGGATGTTCTTAGGAATTCCTCAGCCTGGTTCTTTTGGACTCCATAGGAACTTGTAAAATAAAATTACCATGGTAGGCTTATACATATGTTTATTAAACAGCTGTAAAACTTCACAGCAGTTATTAAGAGTTGACAGCAATTTTTTTAGGAATCTGCTTCACATCAATTAACTGAAAAGAAGTCTTGTTGTTACTGTACAGAGAGAACTTACTGTATAGGAGTCACAACCAGCTGATGAGTATTTTTGTGGCACATTGGTGCTTAATTCATCTTCGAGCTCTGCATCTCTGCTACAAGCAGAAGAAAGAACTTCCAGTTCCCCTTCCTGAGTCTTGCCAGCCTTCTCTGCCTCCCTGCTGGCATTACTGCTTAAGCAAGAAAAACATTTGGAGTGAATCCACCTCTGCAATAACAGAGCTTGCTAGAGCGTGGTGCTTCAGCCTCCTTGCCCAGTGCTCTCTGCTGTGGCTTTGAAGGGAGGGCAGGGAGGTAGAGGCTTAAAAGAACTGTGATTTCTGCTTAGGAAATGTCATCAATGGGCAATAATTTAGTCAGGGGTTGTCAGTGGCCTGCTGCAGCAAATAGAAACCTCCCTGAAACACGTGCAGAGCCAAGGCAGCCTTTGGCATTTTGTGTGTTCTGTATGGGACAATCAGGAAGCAGCCTGGGTGCAAAGCACTCCATCTTCCTGCACTCATGTTTTAAAGGGGTCACTCAGTCATTCAGAGGAGAGAAGTGGAAGGATGGGTGACTTCAGAGGGGCACAGCTTGCTGCACTTACAAATGTCAAGGCAGAGCTGTTATTTCAATTGCAGGCATTTGGGGAGCTGAGAAAGATGGTTCATGGCAGTAAGTGCAGAGAGTTAGAGTAGCAAAGTGCTGGATGAGTGCTTGAGTGTGCAGAATTTGGGGAAAGAAAGGTTTAATGCACCTGGCATGCCTCTTTCTGAAGCCAAAAAAGGGTCTGTCTTATGGAATACATCAGCAGTTGTAGGTGTTTGTTGTATGTCAACTGTCTGGAAAGAAGCATAGTTCTTTATCAGCAATTGTGCCTATGCAAGGAAACATGGGTTCAAATGGGACAGCAAATACATCAGCATTGGTCTTTGATATTCTTAATATAGAAGAAGAAATAAATTTGGTCCTAGCCTTCCCCGAGATCTCTGGACAGCCTGGCTGGGAATTGCTGTGAGGGCTGTGCAGAATGCCAGGCTCCAAGCTTCCCAAGCTCGCAGAGCAGCTGAGCAATTTGACTGTGCTTTTTGCAGCCCGGCTGCCTGGGATGGAGCCAAGTTAGACAGCCAGTTTCTCAGTCTTGGTATGTAAATAAAGGAGGGTTGTGTCCCTAAGTATCAACCTCTTAGATTAGAGGGAAAACAACTAAGAGGGGTTAATGAATGAATTCCCTAAACCACAGTGCACTAGAAGAGGGGGCAGAAGGAAAAAGAATAAGTTGCCTTTCATATTTTTTTTTAAGGAGAGCAGGCACTCTTTGCACTTAATCAAGTGGAGAATAATCTAAGAGTCAAAGGCCCTTAATTATATTTTCATTTGGTATGATTTTTGTTTGTCTGACAGATCTCATTGGCAGCCATGCAAAGAGGTTCTGGTATATTTAGAATGGTTTGTATTCAATATATGAACTATTACCCACATCTTTAGGCAAAGAGTTCACACAAAGAAATGAAAATTCACCTGCACTTCTCTAAGGTGATGGAGTCAATCCCCAAATGGCTGCAAACTGTATGTGTGTATGAGAACTTTGGATTGCAGAACAGTGGTAAATGCTGAATGTGCAGAATGACTTAATTTCCTGTGTGCAGGGCTGAGCAAGGTTATTAAGAAGCCCTTTCAAGTTTAAGGTTTTCCCCAGGGAAACACGAGAAACACAGCTGCTTGAAAGGAGAGAAAGAGAGGGAGGAAAAAAGTAAGAATAAAAAGGGACTGAAATGTGAAGATGCTGGGTTTGTGCTGCATAGAAGCTGGAGGCAATATTTTGTACAAAGCTGAGATGAGGCAAGATAGCAGCAGCAGGAATGGGAGGAGGGACAGGGCTTTCAGTGCTTGGTCTTGCTCCTTGTGCCTTACTCAGACACATTGCAGGTGTAGAGCTGCTGACACATGATGGAATAAAATCAGTGAGTGCTGAGTGAGCATTGAATCAACAGCTGTAGATGAGAAAAGGAAGAGAAGAGAGTATCTATGGGTTTGTTATGACTGATAACGTTTTGGGGAAACTGTCTGTGAAACTTTGGTTTGCCGTNGGAATAAAATCAGTGAGTGCTGAGTGAGCATTGAATCAACAGCTGTAGATGAGAACAGGAAGAGAAGAGAGTATCTATGGGTTTGTTATGACTGATAACATTTTGGGGAAACAGTGAAACTTTGGTTTGCCGGCTTTCCTGCATCAGTGGAAATATCCACGTGAGTGGTGGAAATCTTCATGTGATGGAAGCCAGTATCTGCTGTCTGGTGCACCTCAGATATTGTTCTAGAGAGACAGAAGTGTTTCTGGAGGAAGCAGAAGCCAAAGTCACATGGGATAGACAAGCCCCTTCAAAAGATAAGATTTCTGAGAGGCTTTCTAGAATTTTGTCAAAACAACTCATGAGAAAAACCCTAAAGTGATGTAGAAATTGAGGAGAAAGCAGCATAGGTATAAGGATGAATGTAATTTTTGGGCTCTCTGAAGTGAAGCAAAAGGATTCTGTAACACTTTGCAAAGTAAACATTTGCCTTCAGTAGTGTCATGTGTGTCCCTAAATAAGCCACATCTATTGCCAGCCTTGCTGTGTGGTTTTAGGTAAGATGGTGTGTGTGTGTGTGTGTACCACCAACTGCTACGATGTGAGTGACAATGGTTCTCCTGGGTTTGGATCAGCATGGAAACACCAACACACTTCAAATCCCCCTGATCTTTTTTAACTAATGTGTGATGCTTTCCTACAGTGGGATGCTCTTAGAGGGAGGCTCTAGTACGAAGAATAGTTTCATGTAACTGCATTATGTCAAAGTCTTGACTGACTTAGTTCCTTGGCCAACTTAATTATTTTTATGAAGCATGCAATGTGGTGTCAGAAGCAATGAGATGCTTGAATTCCATATCTAAAATGGGAGTTCAAACTTAGTTATTGCTATAGTGTCAGTTCAAGGAAAAGACCCAATGTCAGCAAGTACCTGAGAAAAGAAAGTGTAAAATAACTAAATGTGTTTGTATAGTACAGCTTGCCAGTTTCAGCTTCCACAAGTGACTGATTTTATTTGGAAAGGGTAGAAATATTTTAGGTCAGGCTCTTTTGCATTCTAGAACTGGAAGGTTTCATAACACACATTGTATTTTTAAATGTGTGTCAGATGGTATAATTTAAAAAAAATTTTTAAATTCCTCTTGTCTTTTCATATAAAGAATACAGGCAAAGGAATTATAGAATAGAGTTACTTCAAAAGTTGCCCAAAGAATTTCTACCTGAAAATGTAGAACAGAGATACCAACACTATCACAGTGTCTTTGTGCAAATAGTGGGATTAGATGATATTTGTATTGTCACATTACTGCTGATTCCATACTTAAATGCTGACAGTGGAGGATGACACTTTCTTTAGTGTAATTCACTTTTTAAAATCACCTCTATGCATTGTTAATTCTATTTTAGGTATCTGTACTTTAAAATGCATTTCACTCATCTTAGGTTGCATGTAGGAGAAATCTTTTTTTTTCACCATTAATATTCAGAATCATATTTCTTCTTATTTAAACCTTGTTGAATTCTTTATCAACTCTAAGTAGACTGAAAGGCAAGTGCAGCCTTCAACATGATAAATTTTGTGCCTCATTTTTTGGAAACTCAGTAAGAAATACTATGAAAAGATAAATTTTTTAAAAAGATGGGTTAGTAATGATCAAGTATTTTCATTATTGGGTTCATTGGCTTATAGGTCTTTAGCAGAATAATTAGCTGAGCTCCAGTTAAGCCAAGAAATGCCTAACACATCTAAAAATGAATTAATCTTTCTGAGACTTCCAGGCTGAAGTTTTGTGGAATAAAAAGTTTTTAATATATTTGGAAATAAATACATTTTCAGCCTTTGGTTTCATGTGGACACTGTGCTGTGGTTACAGCCTATATAACCATGAGAAATATTCCTTCCTCTGTTCAAAGAGGGCAGCCTCCTCTATCTGTGTAGCATGGAAAGGGCTTTTTGACCTGTAGCAAGTCTGATGATGGCAAACCTTTTCATCAAAGTGCTGTTATAGGGCACAAGAAAACGCCCATGTTGGTGTTTGAAGATGCAAAACTCTTCCTTGCAAAGGGCAACTTCTTTCCTAGTGGGCTGCTCCATTTCTTGCTGCTGAACCATAAGACGTGGTAAATGACACTCAAAAATCACCAATAGATGCAGAAGCAGCTGCTTTGAACAGCAGAGATGTATAAACAGGAGCTGTTGTAGAGTGAGTAGTTACCTGCCATAGGAGTGACCTTCAGTTTAATATGCAGTTGTCTGTATTGATTTTATCTTACAGCATGTTATTGAACAGAAAAGCAAGATGAGACAAATCCCCCTTATTGTTCTTGAATGCTGCAAGACTCCTTATATGAATAAGGGGACTAGGAGGTGACTCTATAAAAAGAATATTTAGCTGGGTTTTTAGATCATCTGCCAGATTCTAATCTCTGTAGGCATAGAAACAGGGTTTTTTTCTTTGACAGCCACGCATCTGAAATTAGAGTTTAACTCCTACAGTTGTCAAAATAGATTTTTCCGTGGTTTCAGAGCTTTTTCTAGCATCAAAAGAATATTCAGTTTAGGTTTCATCCCTGTCTTATGAGGACTTAGGTTAGATTTTTCCATAGGCTGATTTCTTGTCCTTAGTTACAAGACGAGACACAACTTTGTATGCCCCCAATTCTTACAATTTCTCCTCAAGGAAAGAGACTTTAAAACCAAACAGTTTGGATGATGGGGGCCTTTGGAGATTATGTCTTTGTACTTATCCAGCTGTAATACAGTTATTGTCAGCCAATGCCTGGAACTCTACATATCTTTTTACCAAATTTCAACTTAAGGGACCACCAAGGCAGTTGAAAACTTCCAGGCTAATGTAGATCAGAATAAAGATTTGTAGAAAAAGAAAATCAGGAGGATCTACTGCCCAGCCAAGAGAAATTTCCAGAGGTGGTCCAGTCACTTTGACCTGACTGTGGCAGAAACTTTGCATTTTGTTTTCTTTTTCAATCCCTTCACTATTTCCAACTTCTTGACAGAATACAGCTCAGAAATGTACATGGGGTTAATTGAACAAAAAGATTAAATCAGCTCAGCTAAGATGATGCAAACACTTTACTTTTGCAACAAATTTTACCCCATGAAAAGAAAAAGCAGCAACTTTGTAAACTCCCATTTGGGACTGTGCTATGCATATGATGTGTTTGGTAGGCAGAGAGGTGACATAGCGAGGAAAGATCATGTCAGAATATTATAAGACATAAAGAATACCCTCTTTCTGAAATTCAAGTTTTTGATAATAATGGCCTCATAAAAAATGTGAAGAATAGAGAATGGCTTGTGTGCACCAGACTTTACACAGTTATAAGTGTGAAAATAATTTAGGCAAAATAGGAAGACCTCTTTTTAATGCCTTTATCTAAGTAAAACTAGGAAATTGTTCCATTTGTTTTAAATTTTCTGGACTTATCTTTCCTGCAGTAAAAAACTGAGTGTTAGTATTTCTTATTCCCTTCACTGTAGGTAGCTGAAATTTATGTATCAATTTGAAATCACCTCCCATATTGGCAGTCTGTCCATTTGAGATCTTATTCTAGGAAATTAATTTTTTGTTTCAGAGGAAGAAGAGCAGGTAAAGATCTCAGTCATCTGGTCTGTCATCCTGTTTCAAAGCAGGATCAACTGTACTTTTTTCATCCCTGGCAGATGAGTACATAACTGCTCCTAAAGATCTTCAGTTACGAAGTCTCTGCAGCATCCTTAGGGAAATCTATCCTGAGCTTAAGTGTTCTTACAATTAGAAAGATTTGCTTAATATCTAACCTAAATCTCCTTAGCTGTAAGTTAAGCTCATTAATTCCTGTGATATCCCCAGTAAAAATGGTGAACAGATTCTTTCCTTCCTTTTAGTACATTAAGACTGTTATCAAATCTCCTCTGTCTCTGCTTTCTGTAGGCTAAGAATCAACAGTTTATTTGAGCTCTTCTTGTAGGTCAAATTTAACACCTTTTATTCTTATTTTTTCTTCTTTTTTTTTGTCTTTATTTTTTTAAAAATTTTTTTCAAGTTGTTTAGCTTTTTCTTGGACAGTACTGAGATACAATATTTCAGGTGATATCTAGATGAACAGTTAGTTCTGGAACATAGTATGCTTTTTATGCCTCTGAGGAAATTGTTCCTGTTCTTGTAAGGCCATGACATTTACTGAGTCATAAACAACTTATGATCTGCTATAACCTTATGATCAAGTCTTCAGGGTTTCTAGTTAGCTGACTATTCACTGTATTTTCCTTTGTGCCTCTAAATTTCTTTGATCCCTTTTGAACTGCCTTCACTTTTTTAGATTACTTCTCCAATTAGTCATATTTTTCTGGGGGAGTTTGTTTTGTTCAGGCTACTTTTGTGTTCTTGTAGAACTTGCTGCACTCCTTAATCTTCTTCACAAAAAAAAAATGTGTATTCCCTGTAATTCTGTTACTGGAAACATCAAACAAGAAGAACCAAGGCAGTCATTGAAGGAACCTGACTTGATTAGAGGGTCTCTAATGGTGGGCATCTAATGAATATAGAAAATTGTTTTCCATCCTTATTAGTACTACATCAGTAGTAGAATAATCTAGTCCACAAGGGTTTTACTTTGGTAACTACTGTTGTTGTTTTCTTTTTATATTTTTTTCTAAGCTTGCTCATAAAAATGTCAATGAACTTACAAGTATCAGGAAATTTAACATTATGGTTTTTTCCCCTTCTTTCCCTTTTCTCTATTTTTTCCCCTCTTTTTCATATGTCCATTACCTTGTTATAGAAAGTAATATTTTTCTGGTGACTACTTTTTGCCAAATCTGTTCTGACTGTTTCTCATCATCTAGAAGTTGATAACTGGTTTGATTATTTGTTTCAGTACTTTTCCAGGAAAGCAATCACACTTCTCTGTAACTGTGTAACCCTCATTCATTTTGCCTACTGTTTTTTAAATGCAGATAGACACAACATTCTTCCCTTTCCTGCCTGTCCAATACTCCACCACTGTCATGAGTTGTAACTGGTAATTAATTTTGACAGCACCTGTCAGATCTGTAATGAACTAAATCCAGCCTAGCCATTTTGAAAATAAATGTAACTTATCTAAATAGTCATAGATTATTTTCCCTGTGTTTTTGATAGATCCTGTTTCCCTGATTCATGGGTACTAACTGTACTGGTTGCCTATTTGCAGTTAAGTCACCAGTGAAGACTGAAGTGAAAAGATAATACATGTTTTGGCCTTCCCCATTTTCTTCTTCCTAGATTTTCTTCTCTATGCAGTAGCAGATCAGCAGGTTTTATTTTTTCCCCCTCTGTGTGTGTGTGTGTCCTCATATTACTGATACACTTCTAGAATTGCTTCAGTTAGCCAGTTGTGTCTGTGTGCTCTTAGGTTTTACATTTTGTACATGCACTTGTGCTATTCTTTCCTACTTGTCCTTGGTAGTGAGGAATCTTTTTGAATTTCTGGCCTTTGAAGTGAATAAATAAATTTGTGTTTTAGTGAAGTGACATCTTGATGATCATCTGTTTCACACTCAGATAATCTGTCTCGACTGTCCTTTTTTAGTAAAAGAACTTTTGGTTCTCCTTTATCTTTGCATTTTTTTCTCTCTCTTTAAGCTTATTCAAAGTATATTGAATTTTACTTTCATGAAGTCTTTGGTTTTGTTTAGTCATATTCTCTCTTTTCATTTCAACATGACTGTCAACTACACTCTTGTGGTGACTCTTATGGGTAAATAGCAGAAGGGTTATTACCACTGCAGTATGTTGATATTGAGCAACTTATTTCTCTGTCACAAGCAACTGGAGACGTGTGGACTTCAAGGAAATGTGTGAGCTAAGAGATTTCTGTAGAAATGGAAAAGGGTTCCAGAGAGAAGAATCCTAGAGATGAATTTAAGCAATGCACAAAATGTGACAGAGCTTAAATACTGTGATCTGTTTGTATCATCAAAAATATTTATGAGCTTTATACTGTTTTTTCTCTTGGGAGATGCTTTTTTTTCCCTTGGCAACTTAAAATATTTCACTTGTGTGTGTTTTCCCTCTTTGACTGCAAGTTATGATTCTTCTGCAGACACTACTGAGTCAGTATTGTATCATAGAGAAAACTGCAAAAGCAGGATAAAGGGAAAATATTAAAATAAAACCTACTTCTATGAGAAACAATAATAAGTTGTGACTGTTATTTATATGACTGACACATGTTTTAAGTGGAGTTGGCTTTTTTTAAGGTATTCTTGTGTTGACTACTGCCATCTATGACCTAACATCATATTAGATAATAGAACTAATATCCCATGTTACAGAGGAACCTTTTCTGAAAAGTCTGGAGGCAAAAAGCGGGACTGATATTTTCACTTTAAGAAACCTTTCATTTCAGGATCTTGCTAACAAAAGATTACACACACTGATTTTCCATTTATAAGTGCATAATTTAAATTTTCTTGCCTCAGAACAATTCCATTCCCTTTCCCATTGAAGTGTCTGTAAGACACGTTAAATTAGATGGGTAAATGAGCTGGCAAAATTACTGGAGAAAGGCTGCTGAGAACACACCAATTTTGACCGATACTTGTAGTATTTAGGAATTTTAGGAGAACACATAGATGTTCTCCAAAAAAGCTGAAGATTGATGTCAGAGAAGGATGAGTTTTTTGGAATGGTTTATGTGAACTAGATATTAAACATATTTGTTGTATGAAATATAATTTTAAAAAGGCCTCTGTTGGAGATTGTCTCTTTATTATTTTCTCTTATTTCTTGCCTACCTCTGCAAAGGGTTATCCAGTTGTTACAATGATAGAGAATTCTAGAAAGGAGTAAGCCAGGAATTCCTTTCTGAATCATTTGCATATAGTAAATGAATTAGTAAACTGAGGGAGTTTAGGTATTGCAGGTACTTCACAGACTTATTTCTTCTCATAGGGAGAAAGGGGAATAGCAATTTTTTTCCCTTTTCTGCACTACAAAATTGAAAGGAATCTCATTTTAATTTCACAATTATATCTTGCTTGTAGTGTTTTTCTGTGGACAATGTACTCTATAATCTTTAGATCAGTTAATTTTCTCTTTTGTCCTATAGTGCTGTGTGCATCAAAGAAGTGGCAAAAATGTGTTTTATACATATTTTAGATGCCTACTATACACTTCACTGTGAAAAAGATCATAACCATCTGAAAATAGTCACTGAACATGACTGGGGAGATCAGGTGTAATGGAAATGCACCATCTTGAGTAGTTTTATAAGCATAAAATATTAACAAACCACCTGTGTCAAATAATAAGTTAATATCACCTCTTGGTAAATGCTCTGATAATTTTTCCTGCTGCTGATATTGCTTTGTACTTTATATAAAATAGATTGAGTGTGGATTTTTGTCCGATGAACAATACGAGTAGCATCCACAGTAAGAACTTTTTATTTCTTGTTTGTGGCAAGGACAGATGCATCAAGATGCATCAGGATAAACTTGGAGTGTACTCAGCAGACTGCAATAGATCCCTCTATTGACAGCAACTTATTCTATTTTTTAAAAATAAACAACTTTTCCCATACTAATACACTAAAAATGTGAATGCAAAAAATACTACAGTGCCATCTTCTTTAGCTAGTTATCTCATACTTTGAAAATTTGTTAAATTAGTTGTAATATTCTGATTGAACAAGCCTTTGTTCAGTGTTTCTGCTTTTTTGAAAAAGCTCTTTAACCTGCCTGTTCTCTATAAGGATCATTTTGCTCTCAGAGAATTCAAGGAGAGTTGTTTCTGTGTTGTGATGGCACTCCATAAAGTAATCTCATTGCAAAGCCCAGACAATAGCATTAAAAAGAAGGAAGAATTTACCTACCTTGATATACTTACAGAACTGGAGGCACAACAGTCTTTTATAAAAATTGATATTTTTATAGAGAAGGAATGTTTTAAAGAAAATAGAATAGGAAGGAAAATATGGATGGAAATTCTCTTTCAGAAAGAAATGGAAGCTAAATTGCACATCCAGAACATAGCCTAAACAAAATGTCCCTTTATGTACTGAAAAATTCTCAGGATTTAGTGTGCATTTTGACCAGAGATGGATTTGAGTCAGTGGTAAATTCAAATAACCTTTAACTTGATATAAATTTATCAGGGATTCAGACTTAGATGGGTGTTCTGGGGCACTTTGTGTGGGTTTGGGACTCTGGTGCAAGGATGACACTGACAAATATGAGTCCAATGAAGGGTTACCCAGATGGTGGGCGTGCAACACATGACGAGTGAGTAGGGCTGACGGCTGTGTTTGCTCAGCCTGGAGAAGAGAAGGGCCAGGGAAGATGTTCCTGTGCTCTACAATGGCTAATGAGAGGTGCAAAGTCCTCACGGAGTTGGACTGGGTGTACAGCAACAGGTCAAGGGGCTACAAGTGGGAATATGGGAAATTCCAACTCAATGCAAGGGAAAAAAAAAAATCACTGTGGGAGTGCTAAATTGTTGGAATGAGGCTCATAGAAGAATGGAGTTCAAAACTTCCCTGGACACAGCCTTTGGCAGCCTGCTTTAACTGCACTTGCTTTGCATGAGGATTTGGAGTAGAGACCTCAGGGGATGCCTTCTAACTTCCTATATCTGTGGACACCACAGTCCAAATACAATTCATTCAGTTTTGTCACATCTTTGCCTTTGTAAGTTCAGCTGGTACTGGAAAGAGCAGTGCCTCTCACAAGACCTTTGGAATGAAATATTCAGGAAGGCTTCTCAGTCAAAAGCCTGAAGAATTTCAGATAGGCAGACTTTTAAGTCTTTCTAAAACCCAAACAAACCTCAACTCTAGACTTTTGTAGGTTGTCCATGTGTTTCTGAACCTATCTGTTAAATGGCCCCCCAGCTTATCAAATGAATTTTAAATGGTAAACCTGGGTTCTAAGCTAGGAAATACAAAATGAGCTAGACTGTGCTCGTAACCATATTAGTAGTTGCACATGTTACATGATGATGAGTCCCAAAAGGAGCTGCAGCTTGAATATTGTGTTGTTCAACTTCTGGATATTCACTTAATCCCTTTATATGCTTGGTTAATGTCTATACAGCTACTTGTATAGATGTAGCTAATTTTATTTTTTTTAGTAAAATGCTATAAAATATGAAAATAGCATTGTATAATTTCTGCAAGGTTATATACCTTTCTATATAGTTTTTCTAATCTATTGCACACAGACAAGAGGATTTTTCCCCCTCCAAAATTAAATAAACTTTTAATTAAATTAAGATTTTTCTGTTCAAAATGGAGTCTACAAATATCTAATCCCAGAGCTGCAATTTCTCAACCTTCCTCCTCTTCTATGAGATGTTGCTATGGTTATTGCCCTGCTGGGTAGTCAAATGCAGTAATTTGTTTAGCAATTCCTTTCTTCCACAATACTGTACACATATAGAGGAGGCTTGCATTTACCAAGTGCATCAGTGTGACAAGTCTGCTGTTTTTCACAAATCCTTCTAATATAAGTCATGGTTTATAAAGCACATATATTTTGGGTAGTAACTGAAATTCTTATTCAGTAAAAATAAATTTCTCTGGTAGCAAAAATAAGTTTATAGAAAGCTGTTCCAAGTAATTTCTTTCTCCCTCTCTGCAGAAAATGTGATGACCCTTTTCTCTGATAGAAGGGGCAACAGATGTTATGCTTTTTTTTTTTTTTAATTTGTGGGACATTATTAGTTAAGTGACTAAACAATCAGAAGATTGAAAGGAGCTTGAGTCATAATTGAGGTTTGATTAAGAGCGAGGGATTTGAACTAAGATCTGTTTAAGAAAAATAGTGAGAATAAGAATATACTTGTTACATTTGTTTTGGTATGATCTGGCTTGCTTCAAATCTTAAAGCACAACTGTAATAGACGTGGTAAATAATGATAAAACTTGCAAGAGTTTCTTTGAGAGAGGTGTGCATCTTCAAAATTGCTCAATATCTCTAAGTATTTTGTTTACAGGCTTCTTTGCTGCTTTGGGCTGCATTGAACATAAAATATTTGAAAATGTAGATGGTTTTGCCATGGCAAACAAACAGTTTGGGGTTTACTGGATTGGTTGTTGTGCTTCAGCTACAGAGGACTATGATCATTGTGTTAAGGAAAGAAGTTGCTGCATTGGAAGGCTTAAAAGAGCAAAGAGAAGGGAAGAGACAGTTAATAAAAAGATGCAAGGAAAGAGGCTACAGGTTGAACAAGAGTGGGTTTTATTTAGACAGAGAACACAGCAGGTTGAAGCTTGGGAGTGTCTACTATTCTGCTTTACCAAGCCATGAGGTGGCTATTCTACTGTCAGTTCTCCTTAGTTTCATGATTTTTCATGATGTTCCAAGTGATGGAATCTCCACCTCTTCCTTTAGGAGAGAAATTGTCCTGTAGACTAATTAATCCCACAATCAACTTGTTTCTTCATATTAATCAAAACATATTCTTAATTAAGCCCCCAGTCCTCCTTGCTTTGCATGCTCAGCAGAACATATTAAAATTGATGGTCTATGGTCATTTTTGCTTCTTTTTGTGTATTATAGCAGCTACCTCTTCAAATGATATCAGTTGTACTCTGATAGACTTTCTTCTTCTCTATCCTGTTGCTCCTCACTGCTCACTGATATTTGCAGGACAGCAAAACTTTGGAGTCCATTTTCAGGAAGGCAAAAGTAAGGAATGGTCAAAAATAATTATTAAAAAATAAGATAAGGCATTATGCTCTTACATACAGTTTATGAAAGTCTGTGGGCTGATTCTACTGGACAGCAGTCAGCCAACTACCTGAGTTTAGAGCCCTAGCTAGTTCCATGTAATTTGGGAAAGAAACCCAAGGCAAACACAATTCCCTGACTGAATGGGGTGATGTCCATGTCCTGTCCTGCAAACCTGCACTCCCACTGGGAGACATATTAAGACCAGTGTTGTGACAACCCCTACACAGGGAATGAAGTAACAGACATGGAGGGGCTTAGATAAAATGATCACATTTTCTTTCAGTGCAAGATCAGATGAAAGTTTTAGTAGCGTTTCATCCCTTTTCCCTTTTCAGCTGTTTGCATGTTTTAGTGCTATCTTTCAGCTCTCTGCGTTGCTAGGGTTTCAACACATTCCTCTGTTCCGTTCTGGAGGATGAAATAAGTGTTTTATTGCAATCGTCTGGAATTTTCTTCATTCAGTCTTGCAGAAAAAGTACATCTGTCAAATGCACCTGTCTTTCTGCACTGAACTGTCAAGAATTGATGCATAACTCCCAGAAGTATAGAGGAGTTTTTCGCAGCACCTTGGCTTTTCATTTCTAAATCACCCAAGATTCTCCTAACCTTTTATTTGTCTCACAATCATACAGTAAATTTGCAGTAGACTGACTTCTCACTCAGCCTTCCAGACTGTTTCCTCCATCTGAGGTGTTTCTACTTTTCCAATTCATCTGCACCAGCTTAAGCCTGTGGGATTTTCCCCCAGGTTTGTGGACACTTACTTTAATGTGCAGATTATTACAGAATTTGAAGTTTTGTGGCAACTGGGTTAATATGACGTTTTAAAATGGCGTTAGTTTCCCTTATTTGATTTTTCTAAAAGTCTTTCCTTGCCATCTCCTCTTCATTTTTGCTCAACCAAACAAGTTCAGTGTAACTTGAACAGGGGTATGTGTCCTTAAAGGTAAGGATTTCAGGGAATGACAGCGTTAGAATGTGATCTCCAAATTTTAAATTTTATGCAAAATAGGAAAAGTACTAGAGAGTCTTCCAAAATGTTAATAGCAATTGTCATATAGAGACAAAAAAGCTGACAGCTCTCAAGCAGTCATATATGTTGATATTATATGCTATATGCTCTTTTTGAAATCTTAATCAGGTTTAATTAATCAATACATTACAGTTTTCTTGATATAATATTTTATGTTGTCATATGTATATGATGAAATCAGAATTGTGTTGATGTTTAAAATCAAGTTGTAATCGTAATAATGCTGTTTGAAAGTTGGATCAGATTTCTCATGGCCTTGGAGATGTGTTTAGAATGTCTCCAAGAGTAGAGATTCTCCTTTTCTGCTCACTTCAGCCTGGCTCTGCCATCTCTACACCTCCTAGCAGTCATTTCTAGAAAGCAGAAAGTCCCTTCCTGGCCCCTTCCCCCCGAGCCTTGTCTGTCTCCTCCAGGATGAAGACAACAGCTCACAGCCTCTCTTTGTAGCGCTGTGTCCAGCAGTCACTGCTTATGTTGGCAGCTTTCCACTGGGCTTAATGTGGTTTGATAAGGTCTTTCATGTTCCCAGGTCTTAGATCTGTCCCATCTCATGGCTTGAACTTGTGTGTGTGTCCAGTTTGCTCCAATGTATCTCAGTCACCCTCTGTTATGGGCAGTTCTGGTCTGACCAGGAGGTGTGTGAGCAGACCTAGAGGCATTCATCTTCCCCGAGCCCTTCCTGTGTCCCTCAGCACTGGGTCCTCCACCCTACTGAGCAGTGGGCCCACATTTCCCTCAGTTCTCTTTCTGCTGCTGCTGTACCTAGAGATGCCCTTCCTCATGACCTCCCCATGCGTTGCCAGTCGTGTTTCTCTGTGCTCTGTGTGTGTGGGGTGTGTTTGCCCTTGGGGCAGCACCATGGGAAGAGGGCACAATGGGATTTGCTTCCCCAGGATTCCTTGTGGGTCAGCCTTGGCAGTGAGCAGCTCCTGCCTGCTGCAGAGGAACCACTGTGTGCATTACAGAAGGGGATCATGTCAGATAGCACAGGAATGTAAGAGCTGTGATCAAAATCCAGAAAACTCTGCGTTGTTTCCTCCAAAATGAATTTCACCCTCAGCATGGAGCTTCAGAGGGGGTGTGTGTGAGATAAAATACAGCTTCACAGCTGTAAACCCTGGATACCAAGGCAGAGAAACTCCTTCAAACTCTTATTCAGCAATAAAACATTAAAAGCTTGTTTCATCTCTTCTTTTCACAACAATGTCTTAATGACCCAGAAAAGAGGTATCCAAGCAAAAACATAGTAGGACTTTAAAACCCTGAAGGAATTCAGTCACTAAATTGTCTACAATTATGTGACACCCACACATGCTGGCTTAATGTATTACACTGAGAATGTGTTGACGACTCCACCAGCACTTTCACATTAAAATCACTGAGCAAAGCATGGAGATTTTATTTTTCACTCTTTATGTGGGGAAGTAAATTTAATAAATATTTTGCGAATATAATTATTTTATGTTAACTATATTTACATTGGCATATATCATTTTAAAAGGAACTATTAAACTCAGCAGTAAGTGAGAATATGTATATATACAGTTCTGCTCGTTAAGTAGGGCTGTGAACTGACTTCATCATCAAACTAGAGGTACATAAATGGAGAGGATATGCCTTTGAAATATTTTACAATTTCAGTGTTCTCATTTCTCTTAGAGGAAATCTGATTTTTCTCCCCCCCTCCCCCGGTGACAATGAGGATCAATTTCTTTTTTCCATGTGTATTGAATACTTTAGCCTTCATTAAAATTATAATGGCTTATAGAAGAAGGATATCTTATGAACTTGGATAGTTGAAAATTTAAACAGGGGGAGTTTTTCCTTTATAATTTCTTTAAAGTGATAATTGCAAGATTAAGCAAACTTTGGTTATGGTGGCCTTGTGTCTTTATTAAATCTTACTGTATAAACAAGAAAAATTTTAGATCAGAATTAAAGTAAAAATTGTGGGGAGAGGTTCTGCATAATATTCCTGGTGTCAGCATTGTTACAAATAAAGTTAAGAAACCTGTTTTAAGTTTTCACAGCTTTTTAGTATAATAGTTCAGGAACTTCAAGTGGAAATGGGTAGGCCTTGAAGAACACAGACATTCTGAACACTGTGGAGAAATATCAGTTGCTTGAGGGAAATCTTGCTGAAGATCACAGAAACATATTAATATTCATTGAAATTAAAACTTTTTTTTTCTCTGACTGTCTTTATGCATTACAGGAAGAGGAATTCCAGGATCTTGCCAGAAATCTAAGGTGTAACACATTTCTGTATTTAATGTAGAGCAAGTTAATGTTATGCCTCAGTTTCCCTGGCCATAAATGGGGATAATGATACTTATCTCCTGTAAATTGCTTTGGGAACTTTTGATTATGAAAGTTGAATATGATTATTCATTATGTTTGCTTCCTATGAATATTCTAGTGAATGTGTTTCGCAAGGGGATGATTAATTTTCGACAAATATCGGAGACTTGAGAAAATGAGTTTATATCCTCATAAATATAAATGTTCTGTTTCAGATACGGAGGAAATGTGACATATTTGTATTCCATACAAATGAAGGCAGTATTCTCAAATGAGGAACACTGAGCCCACATGTGTTAATCACATGTTCTTTCACGCCAAGAGCTATCAAGCTTCCCTGGTGCCAAGAGAGAATGGTTCTGAGTAAGGAATACATATACATATACTTTTAGACAAAGTAAGGAAGAGATGTAGATGCAAAATTTACTAAGCTATGGTTATTTCTATGTTGCAGAGGTAAAACATATGGGGTGTTTTCTCTGACAGGTTGTAAATATAACAAAGAATCATTCTGCTACCCAGACTGTGGTATGACATGGGTCATGACTGTCATGTCACGTCACAAATGTCACTCCAGTGTAACTGCAGGGAGATCACTGTTTAATAGGTACAAACTTCAGATAGGCCAGGAATGTCAAGAGATGGGAAATCTGTGATTTGCTGTGGCAGTGTGCGTGGCTAAAGCCACAGCATGCAAGCCTCAACACTGGTGGAAGGGAACCCAGCACACTGCCCTCTGAGGCAGCTGCTCTGGTTAGGGTGACACTGCTGCACATTCCAGCATTCCTTTCGGTTGTTGTTTGCATACGTTGTTCCCATTGGCTTGTTACTCAGTTATGTAGTGTTCTGTATTTGGTCATGTTCCAGAAAGTTCATATCTCCTCGGTTACCCATTGGATATATTGTAATTTCTGTTCCCCTATTGGTTGTATCCCCTCTCCCTTCCCCTATATCAGCCACTCTTGATACCTGAGCTGGGTTCTTAGTCCCGGAACCCTCAGCTCACCTGGACCCTCGCTCCGCTCCTGTTCCTGCTCCTGCTCCCGGACCCTTCCCTGGACCCTCTCCTGCTGCCCTAGCCTAATAAAAGAGCTGAAATCTGGACAAAGGCCCCTCCTTGGTCTTTGCTCTCGCCGACCCGCTGAAGACCACTGGGCTCCGGGCAATCCTGCTCAGCAGAGGAGCCGGCACTGTCCCGCTAGGCACGGCTGGAACCCTGCTCGGGGGAAAGGCGCCGTGGCTGAGCAGCCCCCGCACCACCAGGGGAAGCCAGCGCAGGACGCCGTGCGCCCTCGGGCCTGTCCGCAGCCATCGGCAGAGCGCGTCCCAGCGCTGCTACAATTTGCCTTTGTAGGTTTTCCCAGTGGTCAATCAACCTCAGTGTGAGGAATATTTATCTCACAGCTGAGCTTCTATGTCTTGCTTTCTTTTCTCTGTGAAGATGCTTAGATGGTACAGCCACATACCACTGAAGATTTCTTTTAGGTTGGCTAAAGAGATCAAGACTTTTGTCTTCCAATAATAAGATTTTTCTAACCTTGAAATCATACTTGTCATGAGTTTACACTTTCCCTCTAATTTCTCAGCTCTCTCTGACTACCAGATGCTGTGTAGTCACCTGGTCTGTAACATTGTCTTGTTCTTACACTTTGCTTGTTCTTTGTCAGATACTGAATTAGGGTTTATTTTGGTTTGTACCCAGCATCATGACAGAGTACCTGAGTTACCTTTCCACTTATTCTCCACTTCCTTGCCAGAATTGCAGCTTTTTTGGCTTCAAGCTGTTATTCCCTTGGTAGGACCAGTACTCTGTGCTCCCTGGTCTGTAAATCTGCTCAGTATCTGTTTCAACACAACTTTCTCAGGAGTTAAAGTCTTTGCTTATGTTTTTTTGTCACTGTGTCATTTACAAATTTTAATAGCAATATTTTTATTGGCATTCAACTGTGTGATCAAAATTACTCTCATTCTGGTGATTCTTTTATTCCTGCTTCCTGTTCTTTCCCAACTACCCTATGATTGAACAGTCATCTTTTATCAAATAACAGTGTTTGTGTGTGTGTATTTTTAAAAAAGTAATCTTGATGTAGGTGTATTCATAATTAAAATAACCCCACCAAACTATTTGTTGTTGAAATGATTAAATCTAATGAACAAAAGCAGAAAAGTATGAGAATGAGTATCAGTACTGTTATCTTCATTTTGATTACTAAAAATGCCAAGTAGGCAATATCTTTTTAGTTATTTAAAAACTATACTTTCATAGGTTTAGATGAACACAATTGTGCTTCACTTTGAGGACCAGGAGTTAAGAAACTTGTGAGAGCAAGAGGGACCCATCCTTGCTAAAGAAAAACCCTTAAAGTTTTTATTACAACTTTCATCTCTGTGTCCAGGAAACAAGGAGCAAAACAACAGGACTGGCCAGGAATGAGCTGGATCAGCAGAAGTGGTTTTGAGGCTATCCCTGAACTGAGTTGCTGCTATTATTAAAGGGTTATTTTCATCAACAATGACAATTCAGCCCTCCCTAGAAAGACGTGTAAAGCTGTCTGTAATTCATGCAAGGAATAATTTCCATTTCTAGTGACAAAACTCTAGATGTATCACTGGGATATCAGGATCAAGAGCCAAAGGAAAGTTTCAGGTAGTCTGAAACAATTAAGGCAGTAACTGAAGAGTGTTCATGCAAGATTTCTGTAGAAGAGCCTTAAAAAAAGTTGTTTTCATTTAAAGGAGTTTAGTCGAGTAATTATTGCCCTGTGGGCAGACTACAGGTCAGAAAACACTTACTCCAGCCCTCTCTAACATTCTGAAGATTGGTTGGGGCATTTAAAAAACCCTAGCAAAAGCAAACCAACAGGCCAGAGCTTTATAATTTTTGTCAACTTTTATTTTATTTCATTTTTTTCAGAGGTGTGAATCGATATTGAATTGTGCCTGAAAAGTGTGATTGTTTTGTCACTCCTGCTGCACCAAGGGATTTTTATTTTGGCAGTTATCGTTAAGTAAAAACTGCCAGTGAAAGAGTTGAGCTAGAGGAACATATTTGAAAGATTCCTGCAGCAGTCAAACTCGCTTAGCCCCTTAATCCCTTACATTGGCAGTTGAATCCAAGAAAAAATGTAGCAGTGCACAGAGGAGCTATAAACAAACAAAGCTTGAAGCTCTTGGCACCTTAAAAAATTGCCTGTTTCTCGTAAATACATTGCAATAAAACAATAGCTACTGAACATTAGTGGAGAAAGAAATCAGCCATGAGGAACTCAGAGTAGGTGGCCTTCCAATTGTGGGGAAAAAGCATCAAGAAAGAGGTTGAGATAAATCCTGCAACTACCATACAAGGTTTTTTAGAGGACTTGTTAATAAGACACACTGGTAGAGCACAAGCAGAAAACTAAGTTGGTTGATGGTTTGAATGGTGGAATATTTGTTTTAGGCACTAAGACACTCGATTCCCTGTAATTCAAGTAGCTTTCTTTGATTAGCCATTATAACCCCTCCCTTGCCACCCCTTCTTAGCCCTAATTGCTCACACTCTGCAGCATTTTTTGCTACAGAATATGAGAAAGAAATAAAATTAGATGTCACATTTGTAAAGTGCAGTGATGACAGCAAGGATTCATTCTCACAATTAAGAATGTTTCACTGTGAATAGTGTGAGTATCCTGTTAAAAATGCAACACAAAGGATTTTTGGGGTGCGCATACCTAAAAATGAAAAAAGTAACATTTGAAATAGTAAAGTTGGGATTGAAATTCTACTATATTAATATCACACTTCTGTAAAATACAGATTGAGGTAGAAATACTGCACAAAATAAGTGGCAAATGGCAAATTAAAGTTCTTGGCCACTTTACATATGCGGAAGATTTTTATTGTTGGGAAAAACTATTTCTATAACCAACTTTTTTTGGTAGGTGGACAGGTAAGGAATCAAGAGAAAATTGTAGGAGGAGATGAAACAAAATTAATCTGTTTAAAACTGAATTTGCCAGTTATCCTTTGTTCTGTAGCTTGTCTGTCTTTTGATTTAACATTCTACGTGTTGCCTTTTCTACTATCTGTCATTTAGGTCATCTTGTGATGTTTTTACACCATTTTCTGGATCTCACATTGATAAATTAGTTGTTTTCTGTTGATGGACACTGGAAATCTGGTTTACACATTTTGTCTGGATGTGAAAACTAATTATGGATGCCTGGGATATATTTTCATCACCCGAAAACTTTCATCATAGTGGGAATGCTAGTTTGTCTTCTTGTTGCTCTCACTTTTGAAGATTGGCATGAGACAGAGAGGGCAGTGCACATGAACTGTGGTTTAGCCAGGTGTTTACAGTGAGCAGACAAGGGCTTGCCTGAAGTAGTAGAGCAGATGCCACATCAGAAAGGAGGATTCCTACTTGTAATTTTAAGAAGTAGTAGAAGGAAGAGGATAAGATGGATATATCTGGGAGTGCTGCAGCCTCTTAAACCTCAAGTTACTTCCCTGTATTTAGTAAACTGTGTGGGGAAAGCATGAGGTGCTGTGCTTGTGCAACTCTCTTCATTTGTATAAAGCTCCTCCTTGGAGTGGTTAGTAAAACACATGCTGGTATGCCTGTGAGGTGAGGATTGCAAAATCATATCCCCTGAGAGTGCGTACTACACACAGTCTTGTTAGCAATAGAATTTAATAAATCCCACGTCTCCAGGCTGCCCCAGGTGAGTTTGCATCCCAAGCTGCATCATTTCCAGAGCACACTGCATCCTCCAGCACAGACTCTGCAGGGCAGGGGAGAGGCTCCCTTTGCACACCCTCCTCCTCTCAGCTTGCTGAGTGAGAACTGGAGGGCATGAAGGCAGCAAATTTTGGACATTTGTCTGCCTTTGTAAATTGTCTCTGCTAAATCTGAGCAGTTTGTGGGCTTATTGAAGTTTGGAAGCAGCACAGACAGCAGCATTAGTTCTAAATCTGTCTAACTCTCTACTGTGCGAATATGGCAGGGGAGTCTCTGATAGCCTGGGACCTTTTGCGTGGTGAAGCTGCCCAACATCTAATAATGCCTCTCAGGATACAGGATTGAATTTTGTTGTTGTTCTGAGAATGATCCCTGTGGAAGTCTGTGCGGCCAGGGAGATGTTAGGGAGCTGCTGCAAGAGACTGAAATCCTCCCAGACAGTTCTCCTGCAATAGGCACACCATCATTTGTGATTAATATACCATAATGTATCAATCATGTGCCTCACTGCTATCATCTCCAGAGATCAGAGAAATTATGATTTGTTGTTTAAGTGTGAACTAAATAGATAATCCCTATTTACTTTGCTATACTTGGAAAGCCCTTAAGTCAGAATGATGTTTTAATTGTATGGTTTCCATCAGCATCTGAGGTTTGTTCACTATTTTGCATTCACTACGTCATAATTTCATCCTGGAATTCACAGGGGACTTATTTTCCCTTACATGAAGATCTCTTCATGCTGTTCTGTCAGTGAAAAGGAGACTTAAAGTGGGAGTAAATTACACTAATATACAGTGCTGTTACATTGTCAAAGAGATGTAAAGCAGTGTTATTGCAGTTGAATATGATGTCCATCTGCTCACTTCAGTTCTCAACAAAAAGAAATTCTCTCCTTAACTAAAAAGGAAGTGGTGAGCAAACTAACTTAGATTACAGAAATGACAGCAGCCCTTTTTGCTACACACCTGATTTAAGCCAGTAGAAGAGGAAACAGGTACTTTTGCCACCTTTCTAAGCAATGGTGTTCCCTGGGATAACTGCATTGCTACCTCAGTTTAGGTAGAATCTTAAAGAGGAAAAACTGCAGATGCACTCCTCACTGGTGTTTTGTAATAGAGAATCTTTGTGAGTGTCTGCATAGTCTGTCTGACAGTGTGAGAAAAATGAATTATTACCAGTGAGCAATGAGAGTTTATGAAAAATAAGTGCTTGCTTCAGAGAGATATAATCACAGTGCATTTCCAGTTGGATTTCTTAAAAACAAACAACCAACCCTCCAAAACCACAGCCCACCAAGAAAAAAGTTAATGGGAGAGACTTGTAATGCATTTTAAAACCTTGTGATTTGGTATTCAAGCACTACATGACAACAGGAGAGCTCTTTAAATCCACTTAGGATCTTCCTACCTCCTGTGTTTCAGTTCAGAATTCAGTGTCATCACTAAAGCACAAGGACACTGTTCTTTCTGGCTTTAATCTGCATATTTTACTGTGTTGATTTTCATTGAAACCAGCAATATCTTTCCTTTCATGAAGGATTCCTTTAGAAGCACTCCTAAAATTTCTGATCTTGATTTTTGGTACTGCTGACTGATAATCAATCTTTGTTTTATGAATAATGTCTTTCAGTGTAAATATTTTAATTAAATTTAACACGAATTATTATGAATAATATATTTTACCATCAAAAGCAATCACTAATACTGTAGTATTTGATTTTCTGGATTTTCTTTACCATATAAAAGCCTTCTTTATGCATGTGAAGTTACATTATCTGTTTAAAGATAGAAATACATAAATTAAGACTCTAAATATTGCACATTGTCTTTTGTCCTACATAAAATTTCACAAGTTCGTTGCAAAGTGAACATGTGGTTTTGACAAATTCAAAATTGAATTGAATAAAGTGAGTGTGTGACATAGCTGTCAGTGGTGCTAGAAATTTCCAAAGCCAGCTTCACAAATGAGTCTGACAATAGTGGTGCAAACTCCAGAAGTCAGTGGTTGGTTCTTATTGGTTTAGAACTGACAAACGTGGACAGTGTTGGATTAAAATGTGATTTGTAGCTGTCTTTGTTGATGAAGGGTTCACAAAACAAAAGGTTCAGTGCTGGCCAGCAACGTTAGGTTCTTAAATTAGTGGCAAACCCCAAAAAAGTCCCAAAGGAAGAGGTAAAGAGCAGGGGGGTGAGATGGAGGCCTGGCCAATGAGCTCAGCTGGGTGCACTGCTCAGTGCATCCTCTGCAGCACTGGAGTCTCTGCTCTTTGTGTAACCATGGCCAAACAGGAGAAAAGGGAATTCACACATCCTGGATGTGCTGCACAGCAGCTGTAATGGTGCACTTGCCTTTTGTTACTGTCAGCTTGATATTATGATCTCAAACCTTCAAATTGAAGGAAGAAAGACAGAAAGAGCAATTCCTGTCATTATTCTATTCACTAATTGCACTTAATTTGCAGCATAGATATTTTGGTCCATTAATTTCTGGCTTCATCCTGCCCTTGTTTATCAGAAATTATCTCAACACAGATGCTTGGTTTTGTGAGTAGGTAATTTTTGGTTTGGCCTACTTAAATTTTTCTGTCTTCTGCTTTTTACTTTGGTGAAATGGTTTTATGCATCAGTCTGAACTCTTGTTTCCTTGGATAACAAAAGTAGGTTTGTCTGTGGAACAGGAGCTACAGAAAAGAGTAGTACTGTGGTCTTTTTTTTCCTGTCACATACTCATTGTTTTAATTTTTGCTTCTAATTTCGTGGTGAACTTCAGGAAACTGGAGCAAAAACAATATAAAAAGAAAAGCCAGTTCAGGAATATATGAATCTTACTTTAAATTCCAACACAAATTTTAGCACTCAGCTTAAGAAAAATGTGGAGGAAGATTAAATTTACTATGTATTCTTAAACATCCCACCCTTTTTCTAAGTGAAATAGTTGTGCTGAGAGCTTGGTTGTTTGGTAAGCAAGCATTTGCCTGCCTGCAAAGTGAGGGGTGGTAGAGACAGAACACCCCACATGTGAATCTCAGGCAGAAACGAAAGAGGGTGGTGAGAAAAGTGATAACTTTGTGCAGTCTAAAAGCAGCAAGTAGCTAAAGCTCTCCTAAATCAATAATTGCTCAGTAGAGATTGACATTGTTTTTAATAGAAAGACTTGCAATATAATTCTGTGATTAACAATGTTATCATAACATAAAACTCAGTGGTCACGTGAAACAGGATAATGTCATTGTCCACAGATTCCACTTGAAGTTGTAGGGAAAATACAGAGCTCTACAAATCTATATTTTATCTTGTATAATGTTCACTAAAGCTTTACAACAGGTTTAATCAGTTGGACATGAATTAATGATGCTTATCAAACACAAAATAATGAATTCCAAATAAATACTTATTGCATAATTGAAGTCACAAGAATTTTCTATGAATAAAATATATTTGTATTTACAATGCATAAATTCAGTTGTGACACTGTTGGCCATAAACAGATTTCTGATGGAAGTATTGATGAGCTATGTTAAATTAGTAATAGCTTGAATACATTTCTTAATTATGTCACCAACTTTGTGTGCAGGGATGCTGTTTGAAGTGATTTGGCTGCCATTTATTTTGTGTGTACTAGGGGAACAAAATGGTGGGGCTTTTTTTAATTTTTAAAATCTAATATATGTTCAAGCGCCTCAGTTAACAATAGAACGTTTCAGATTAGTCTTTTTGTGTTTGCATATGCAGTGGATGTCATGTAGTTTATTTCTGCTTTGCCAAAGACAATTCAAATAATTTTTTCTTCAATGCAATAATTAGCACAGATTTACATGTGTTGCAGAAAACATAAATATGCTACTCTGGACCTTCTCAAAAAGCAAGGCAGAATATACCAGAGAGCTGCATGCATGTTGCAGTATTAACTGAAAAGTCTGTAAGTTTTAAAAACAAAGAAGCAAATGTAAAAGTATAATTTGGGGTTACTCAGGGGTCGTTCTGGGGTCATCAGAGTAATCCTGTGCAACAGAGACTATGGATATTAAGCATTATAAAACAGAAGGCTCAGAAGAGCAGCACCTTTGCTGTGTCCAGGTTTCTGAGAGATCATACAGGGCTGTTTAGTGACCAGGGAGAGAAATGATTTCCAGACCTAGATGTACTTTGAGAGTCGGTTAGCATGCGAACATCGTCTTTTTGCACATCAGTTTCCTCTTCATAAAATGAGAATAACTCTTGCCTACACAGCTGGGGCAGTGTGAAGTTTATATAACGTTTTTAATCCATCAAGCTGAGCAATCCTCAGTCATTGCCATGTTAGTTTTTGAAAGATGATTTGAGTGCTTCCAGTTGAATTAGCATCACACATTTCAATGGATGTGAAATGTGGTTTTTAATGAGCATAAACCACCCCCTGCTTTGGAAGCAGTGTTATCACTATGGCTCCCTTATCTGAGAGCCCTGATTATGGCCCATAGTAAAATCTTTCTTGCAAAGAGCTCTGAAAAAGAAACAGATAAATAGAAAAGCAAGGCAGTACAAGTGCATGATAGGCAGAAACCTTAACATGGCAGCAATCTTGCTATATTTTACTCTTCTTTTTTCCTCAGCAAATGGGAACTTTCAGAAGATAATCACAGAACAAATAATGAGCCTTGTCAGCATTAGCCACCCCTAAGTGAGAAGTACAAAATGGAGAGTGTTCCAAGGTGCTTGTTTAAAAACGTTAGGGAGATGGGTAAAAGAAGGTTGGAGGAGCATGAGACAAAGTACAATGGATGGGAAATGAAGAGAGGTTGGGATCATAGGAGAAGGTGTCAGAGTTAGAGCAGAAGTGCAAAGGAACTTGTATCTGAGACAAAGACTCTGCTGGGGCTGAAAAATATGTTCAGTTTGAAGAATCTCGATTGGATCTTATATCAGTCTGCAGCAATATCATCCTATGGGTGCCAGAGGGGATAAACACATACCTTTGTGAGCCCTGGGGAGCAGGTGATGTCCTGAACTTTCTAACTGAAGTGCAAGGATTAATTTTCCTTTTTGCCCTCTTGACATTCTGAAAACATAAAAACAGAAAAACAGAAAAAAATTCTGAAACATTAAATAATGTCGAAAGAAACATTTGAACGAATGAAGGCAGAATGAGAAACTGTTCCATGTATAAAACCATCATTTCCTAACCAATGGTACATCCACTTGCCCAGTGGGAGCTGGTGCTCCTTTGGGTTTCATGTTCCTCTTAACAACCTCAAGTGAATTCACTGCACTTGCACTAAAATCCACGTGGGTTCACACTGGAAGAAGGGCTTGTGATTTCTGAGAATTGTGACCTCCTCTCTCTAAAAGTTGAAGCAGTAGAGCACACTCAGTAGAAATGTTGAAATGCTGCAAGTCACAGTTCTGGCTTTGGTCTATCAAAGAATTTCCAGATCAGGTCTAAGAAATAAATCATTTGAGAAGTGATAAAATTCTTCATCTTGCACATTTAAAATATACCAGGGTAAAAGCATAAAAAAAATACCACGGAGGGTAGTACTGTGTTAGCATGGGTGGTATCTCCGCAGTTTTTATGCCTTTCTCTGTATTTTATAAATTTCTTTTAAAAACATGAATATAAAAAATGCACCTTACCTGTTTCATCTTTATTTATGTTCCAGTATTAAGAAAAGTTCAGAAAGAGAAAATTTAAGTGTTTTGGTTTGTCTTTTTCTTGGAATAATGACAAATTTGAATGAGATTTACAGTGCTGTTTAAACTCCTGATCCACCTAGTCTTGGTGCTTTTTTTCTGACAGAGGCCAGCACTAGATGCCTGAAGAGAGTCAGAGAGCCTCCCACTGAACAGTTCTAGTAAAATCTGTTTTCCAAACAAATACTTTCAACAATACAGCTGGCTAACATACAGAAATTGATCCATTTTTTGGTCATAAGATTTGCAACATTTAGGTCATACTCAGACCAAGGACAAAGAAACAGTGAGATTTTTCACTTTATAGACCCTATTTCGTCAGTAGCAGGAGTAGGTCAGAACAATTACAGTACATCTCGTAAAACTGTCTGCCTCCCTACGCTGCAACTTGATTATTGTGTATAAATTTTCAACTGAAACTGTAAAATCTGCAATATTTATACTATGACATGAAGCTGTAATGATGTGAAACCTCTCCATTCGCTTATGCTATGTCTGTCCACAAAAGAATTGAGATTTTGAGTAGATTTTGCTCTTTGCAATCTGTAAGAAAATAACACAGGCTTTATCCTTCAGAGATCTGTTTTACTGTACCATGTTATTTCAAAGTTATGTAATGTTTTTGTCATACTCACGTGAAAGAAACATTAAAACAAATTCCAGCAATATCTGTGGGTTAGATCTTGAAGAGAAAAATGACACCACGCAAAATATTCTTTAGAACTTAGCAAGAACACAACTATTTTACAACTTAAAAAGACCAAACTTTTACATCCTTGTGGCAGTGCCAGTTGTGTTCTGTTTTTTCAAATGTTGTCAAAAATTATAAAGCATAAAAGCTTTCAAGCACTGAAGATTAATCCTCCCTCCCAGAAAGATATAGATTGTAGTCAAATTCTATAAACCTCTTTTTGCTTCTAGCTACATATTTTTAAGTATAATTCTGAAGCAATATCAAAGCAGATGGTGCAACAGCAGCATTGAAAAAGCATTTGGTGTATTGTAAGTGTCAGGTTAGAATTCACAACCTGATGAATTGCCCACAAGTTCAGTGCTAAAATGGTGCCATTTCTGTTTTAAAATAACTAAGTTAGAAACTATTTTCAGAACTAAAATTAAAATAAAAAAGAAAATAAATAACCCATATGTCCCTTGTTGTTTTTAAATATTTAAGTGTCAAGTGGAATTGTGAAAGCAAGCATTATGTGTATTGTATTGCTATAAAACTTTCCATTTGTTCAGAATTTTTGTGCTGTGTGAACAGTGTTTTCAAAGACCTTTGCAGCTGGTATTGTCAGCATATGCAGTAGATTGGAGTTTTACATAATACTTCAGGAGCACACACACTTGGCTTTGAAGGAAACTTTGTTTTAAAGGTAGCAAATTCTCAACAATATCACTGGCTGAAAGCAGAGAAATCTTCCTCAGGTGATGGATAAAATTTGACCTTTCTAACTATGAATAATATCAAGTGCTGTAGCCATTAAAGTTCAGTTTCCTCACAACTATAAGACTACATGATGCTATTTTATATTTCTATTCAGGAAAAAAAGGTTAGGGTTTCTTTCATACTATAGATAAGGGGAGAGACAGCTCCTATTTAGCCAGCAATTCCCACAAAGAAATTTGAGGTTTTATACCCCTATTTCAGTGCCAGAGGATTCATGGACCTTCATTTAGATGGCGAGAAGACAGAGGGCTGCAAGAAACTGTGGCATAAGAAGTTTTGAGAGAATAAGACACTGCTTATTGCAAAGTTTCTCTGCTCTCCTTGTTAGGCAGAGAATCCCCCACTGCAGACCTATGGCACAGACCTGTGTGAGTTTGCTGCCTGACCAGCTCTGCCTGCACCAGTTACCTTGTCCATTATAGCACAGCTGGGAATGGTCTTTGGGAGGAGAGCCAGGCATCTGGTTATTTCTGGAGCTCTCCTGGTTCATTGGCAGCCCTGTGGGCTTTGGGAAGCTTGGAAAAGCAAAGCACAGCTCGATCCTAAATGTGCTGCCATGCTGGAACAGACGCTTTGGTAACGGCAACCAGCGCGCTGCGGCACCGCCGTGTTCAGTGCTGAGGTGGTGGTGAAGAGGGCACGTGGGTCCTGAGCCTGCATTTACTGAGTTACTTCCATATTTCATTGTCCCTCTGCTTCTCCCATGCATCTTGCTGTAGGGTTTAGCTGTAGGTTTCATCTTTCAGCATTCAGATTTTGATTTGGAGAGATTCTCTAGGAGAGGAAGACAGCTGCCTCTTCAGACACAGTTAGCAGTACACCTGGGCATCACTTACACAAAACCACCTACAGTAATAAAACTCCCCAAGCAACACTGAGAGTTTGGTGCTCCTGCTGTGTAAGTGGAAAGACAGTGGCAGTGCAAGTCACCAGGTGTATCCCAGAGGTGAGGCAAGCTTGTTTGGCTGCAAAGAGGAGGAGCGTCCTCTCTTTGGTTTGGTATGGTTCCCAATATATTGATACATGGAGAAGGCAGCTGCCTCTCCAGAGACTATAGAAATGAGATGCCTAGCTAGAAGTGTCCTATTGAATAATAGGTTTATGGTTATAAATATATCACATGAGGCATATTGTTTTAAAGATATCCAAAATGCTACTCTGAAAAAAAAATTATCATCACATTCTGCGGTGAGGAAAAGACAAAAAGGGGAGGACTCTTTGTACATGAGTGAATTTTTTCTCCTGTTATGAAGCAGAGCTGATGTTTAATCAAAACTTCAGTGAATTTAATATACACAGTAGGTGTGTTAGTACCTATAACCTTATTTCTTGCTTGGTTTCTTGAAACAAAAATAGCCTATCCTATGCTTTATTTTTAATGAAATGTAGGCAATGTGTTTTCTGAGCTTACAAGGGTGATGCTGTGAGGCTACTCTGGGAAGAAGCATGGGGAATCCTTTCCCATCTGTCCTTTAAGGACACTGGCCCTGGAAATCACCTGCAAGGAGGTGCCTCTGTCCAGGTCAGTGCTGCTGGCAGCTCTCATGTGGTGACAGTGACGTGTGGTAGGGTGTGTGTTACCCCAGAGTGCTAACCAAGGGGTACAGTAGCTGTTGTTTCTGCTCTTTCCTCTGGAATAAGTCTGCTTTTCTATTTAATTAAACGTAGCTTTAGAGTTAAAGCAGAAATGTGCATTGTTAACTCATGCAGCACAAAGACCTTTGTTTTTTTAAGGGAGACTTGGCCTGGGAATAAAAAGGAAAGTTATTCTTAAGGTTTTTCCTGTTATGGCATGAATGCTCAAGTAGTATAATGTAGGATTTGTTTACTTTTAGCCTAAGTAGTTGTATTTTTTATGGAATCCTGATGTTATAACTTTTCCTGGCCTTCTGAGGGTAATGCTGAAAACAACCTTAGCATTTACAAAAAGCCTGAAAATTTTCAAGTGAATGAAGTGATTCCTCCACTGATATGAAAATGGATAATGGTTTGGATGTTTTAAGGGGTCTGTAGTGATTTCCCCCTACTTTAGATGTGTTTGTTGTGATGGAAAAGTTGCTGTCTGACAGCTGAGAGGCAGGTTGATGCAGAGGAGAGGAGAGACAGGGCTGACGTGATACTCCAGAGAATGTCTATGGTGTTCATTATCATCAGCAGCATGACCAGAATCAAAGGGGGGAGTGAACAAACCAACTATTCTTGATACTCTTCTGCTACCTGAAGGTCCAGGAATGGCACATGGTTGCTTGTGGTGCTCATTCATGTCCTGCATTCTTTATCAGCTGTTAAAAAGTGAAAAAAAAAAAAAAAAATAGGAATATGCCCTGAGCATTCTCAGTTCTGGTATACTGTATTATTTCTTTGGTTGCATTATGTCTTTACCTGATGCTAATAGGTGACACCTAAACCCAGGCTGACTCTGTAGTCCAAACCCAAGGAAGAGCAATGCTTTCCAATACACTGGACCTACCACAAAATGGAAATATTGAGAAGGCTTTGCCTAACTTCTCTACACCCAGTGTCTGACACGGCTTCTGTGCTCGGGTTAGTTGCCTTGGAAACCAGTGACTGTGCACACACAGCACGAGAGGGTCTGCAGTTTGTGGACGTGGCCCTTGGGGGCCCCATTACAGAATTTCTTATGTTTAGAAATACTTTGTAATAAGGCCCCTGGTGTCACTTATTAGCAGTAAAGTGTAGGGCAGCCTTCATCAGCATCAACTACCAATTTGTTTCTTATGGAAATTACTCCATGTTGGTGGTGTGTAAGATTTTTTGGAGATTTTCTGCTGGAATAGAATTCTCACTTGCTCTTTTTATGCTGCCACTTGACGCACACTTCTCTAATTTGCGTGCTTTTCTACTCATTATATTGATTTCAGCCTTCGCAGTGAAATGAAGTAACAACTTGCAATGGGAAGATGGGCAGAGAGAGAGGAAATAAACTCATAGAGAAGCATTTTGTCTGCACCATATTCTGCCTTAAATTACAGTATTGGAGTTGAAGCAATTTTAATCTTCACTGACTAATCTGCCTTTTTTTTCTAAGTTTCATGCCTTCATCTTTACTAAATGGTGTTTTGATTCCCTTTAAAATGCAAGCTAAAATATTAACATTTAAGGGAATGTCATAGAAATGAATATATGCCTATCTCATTTTTTCTATTACCTATCTCATTTTTTTCTATTACCTCTTAGGAAGTACAGAGATGAGTAAGATATTTTAAAAGCTGTAAGCTAGCCAGACATCCAGTGTAAAAACCATTTCAGTTACAAGGCAAGTTCTAGATTAAAAGTTCAGGTTTAGGGCTATGGAAGGCTTTTTTTGTGTGATTTTTGTGAGTTTTTTGTAGGTTTTGATTGGTTTATTGTTATTATTTCTTCATTTTCTTGCAAATATTGCAAAAATACCTGTATTATGTGAAAATGCCACAGAGAACCTACAACCTCTGTTTCTTGTGATCAATCCATTACACAACAGGTCCCCGTCCCTTCCATGATGGAAATACATAAATTTCGCTTCACATCTGACATCCTGGTGTGTGTTGGCAAAAGAAAGAGAGAAGAGGGAAAGGGAGAAAAAGCCATTTCACTCTTCATGTTGAATACATTGGTCTGTTTTCCTGACAGTTGTGAGATATTTGACGGGAAAGGCTAAACACTACTGGAGAAAGCAGGCAAATATGTGAATTTAATTTAAAAACCAAAGATCTTTTGGTATTATCTTTTAATTAAAAATCCCAGAAAATATAAACCTGAAAAGCTGAAAGAAATGAGAAGTATATACTCAATAGATGGCCTCTTCATGCCATCACAGTTTTGGGGTCTTTAAGAACCTCTTTCTTCATGGTTGAATTCCTATAATCTAAGGTGTGCATACACTCCTGTATACAAAGATCAGTCTCTTTTGCGTAAACCCCTTCCTTGTCATTAAGATTTGGCATTTCTGTTCATTGTGGCTGCCTCACTGCAATAAACTTTCCTTGAAGGATATACAAACTCTGTTTTCAGACATGAATGCCAGGAAGGGGCTGCATATGAAATAGAAGTTATTCTTGTTCACAGAGGATGACTGGAGAGGCAGACAAGTTACTGACATATCCTACACATTTCAGACAAGAGGGTATATAGAAATCAGAGAAACAGGATGGACTGTTAGGTTTTTGGTCTCGTAATCTCTCAGTGTTGCAGGTTTGTTTACCTATGGAAAATTTTCTTAGATTTTCTGCAGTCAACTTTTAAATGTCTTTGGTATTAGGGCATTTGATTCTTTCCTTGTGAGACTGTACTAGAGCCAGTATATTTCATTGGTAGGCTGTCTCTTAATATTCTATATAAAAAAAAAAGTTTCTCTATGAAGAAATTCTAATGAAATACTGCCACTACAAAAACTGAGTCTGTAAAAATCCTGCAAGAAAAATTAATGGCAAAACTCCCAAGACAGGAAAAAAAAAAGATTAAATTCAAAATGGCAAACAATGGAAGAGAATCCTTTAACAAGAACAAATCTAAATTGCTTGAACTTCATTGTGCAAAAGGTCTCAATTGCTGAAGGCTTCTTTTCTTCCTCCATCATCTCTTAATTACAGTGAAAACATCCCTTGAATGCCTGACATCATTTATAATCGGATCTCATTCATTGTTAGTCATGATACTCTCACCATTAAAATCGTTATTTATATATATGTGCAAGTTATTAATATTTAAAAACCCTTTGAGTTGCAAGCTATAAGTTGCAATTTACTTTTTTTACTTCCACTAGGATGAGAATATGTATAATTATCATCCAGAATTGCCCCCTCCCCCAAAAACCCACCCCAAGACCAGTAAACAACACCATCCAAAATCCTTCAAATTGCCTTTCTTGAAGTATTAGGTAGAATATCAGTGGGATTTCATACTGCCTTCTAACTTTTCCTTATTCTAATTCCCTCTAAGATGCAGTTACACTTTTATCTATCCCCTATGGTTGTCAGGGATGTTGAAGCTGTATTTACTTCCCCGTGGCCGTAACCTAAAGCATAAATCCTGGCTTCTGGGGACAGAAAGTGTGCGTGTGCTGCTCTGCCCAGCAGAGATGACTTTTGCATGAGAGGAAGTAAGATAATCAAATTTCCTCCTTTTTATGCTTGGATCTTCCACACAACATGTCAGGGCATTCTCTTTCAAAGTTATTTTAGATTGAAGCAAACAGTTGCTATTCTAGTAAAAAAAAAAAAATTTTTCTTCTTTTTTTTTCTTGCATGTCCAGAGCTGTGATTACTTTTCTTCATATAATAGTTTCAAACTAATGTTAATAATTTCATTTAACTTTGTGTTGATATTTTGCAAGCTAAGGAATAGTTGAAGAGATTGCAGGCTCTGAGTTATTAGAAATACATTTTCAGTTAATCTTCATTACCTTGAAAGAACTCTTTTGCAATGGCACAGTAAAAAGGTGTTCTGAAGAAGGTCAGGCTCAGAAGTTGCAATAGTTGCTCATGCTGTAATGTTCTTTGAACTACCAACCTTGTAAGTTTTCATCTAACATGGAATATTATATTAATTGAGAGAGGATCATTCTATGAACCACTCAGACATAGTGAAACTTTGTTATGTGTTCCTCTGCATTAACTGTTTCTGTCAGTGATGACTGAAACCTGCTCAGCTAAAAATGTTGAAAAAAAATGTAAGGGGGAGAACTGTGGACTTGAGTGTGTCAAAGCAGAAATCCTGACATTTTCCATTGACTGCTGTTAGTCTGAACGTTTTGGTTTGGTATGCACAGAAATGCTTTCACAGGGCTGAGTGTTTTGGAGACTGAGGCAGCCAGATCTGACTGGAGCAGACATTTCTCCAGCTGAGCCTCCCAAAGAACTCCTGCTGGGTGGTATCTTCACTGTACATGTCTGCCCTCCTTATCACCTACTACTTAAAACCAAATGAAAATGGATGCTACTTTCTTTAAAAACTTGGTAGGGAATATCTTTGATGGCTTCTCTTTCAATGTCTGTAGCATTAGAATAAATTTACTCTAAGCGTAGGATGTCTGAAAATTTGCATTTATGAAAACTCTCAGGCTTTTACAATCAGCACTGTCTTCCTACCCAAAGCTATGGCATTGCCCATGGAGAATCAAAATTTGTGATGTCCTTATCAAGTGAATGATAGTGTCCAGCAAAATTAGAGCAAGAACACCACCTTGTCAAACCTCCCTGGCTTCTGAAAGTGCACTGAGATGAAAAGGACTTGGATCTGTCTGATACTAAGCTGTTCTTTCTGAGAATACATTTAGTTTCGTAGAGCTGGAAAGAAGCAAACAAACAAAACACTAGATCACTTTTCCCACATGCTCCAAATATCTGTGGTGGAGTTTTGAGGGCTCAGAAGGGATGTCTGAAGCCAGAGCAGTGTGATTTAATGTGACCTGCCAGCTTGGTAATTGAACATTGACTGTTCCCACTCTCTCTCTGCCTCCATTCAGGTTCTGCACAGAGCCTGTTATGACTGCTGTTTGTATTGGGGTGCAGTGATCTCTCTCTGGAAATAATTCCTCCTTTTCAAAGATGCTAAGCAAGCAACACTGACTGTTTCAGGCCTATGAAGGAGCCCAGTTATAGATAAAAGCAGGGATAGATGTTTCAGTTAACAGCCTCCTTGGAGGCTGTACTTCAGAAAAAGCACACCCATTAGTGCCATCCCTCTGGTCTATCTGCTGTCACAAGAGTCAGCTTTGCTACTTGGGGGGAACAATGTGCTATCAACACTGCCTTTACTTACCTGATTCTTCCCCTCCTTGTCTCCTGAAGGAGCCTCACCTGTCTGTCCTACAAATGATGTGCAGCATTTCTAATG
Organism: Climacteris rufus; assembly: GCA_013398175.1. Taxonomy (NCBI): domain Eukaryota; kingdom Metazoa; phylum Chordata; class Aves; order Passeriformes; family Climacteridae; genus Climacteris; species Climacteris rufus. The sequence continues at coordinate 871,392 of VZRZ01011485.1, read as the reverse complement.
CCAGTAACTTTGGGAATCCTCTCCCAGGCAAGCACTAGCTTCATTTCATGTAGCTTAAAATGGATATAAATCAAAGTAATGCTTGAATTGCCAGTGAGAGCCTGAATGAAGCTGGATCAGTATTAGCAGTGGTGGGAAGATGATGAAAAAGGTCCCCTGGTGACTTAGATCTCTGGGGATATCAGTTGCCCCAGGCAGAGCAGCTGCTGCACGGTGTGCTCCTCTCCTGCATTTTGTTCCCTGGGGATTGTTAGTGATGGCTGGGAGACTCTTGGCCAGGCCTTTGGCAGGTGCTGCCTGTGGGGACTGATTTAAGTCACTTCAAGGGTAGACAATTAGCTCCTTTGTGCCCCTCAGGTTTGAATTTGTGGTGCAGCCCTACCTGGCTCTTACATTTGAAACAGCACTTTGAAATGACCCCATGTTTGGGTGATACTGATCAGCTCACTTGAGCTGTCAGTCTTTAAATTAAAAATATGTAAAATATCATTAAATAGTTCTAGGTTCCCTGTGAATGTTTAAACCCTAAGATTTAATATGAAAGAATATGTGGGGCTAGGGGCTGATTGAAACAAGGCCTTACTAAAGGTGCAGATTGGTGAAAAAGAGCATATCATGGTTATAAAATAAAAATGTTAATTTTTATTTTTGAAACAGATAAGGTTATTGGGGCAAAAATTATTTATTTGGATATTTTGACCTTTGGAAGTAATACACTGAAATATTCTAACATAGACTCCTATTTTTCTTTTTAAATCTTTATTTCAGTGCCCTATAAAAATAACAATCTCATTTTCAGAAAGGATTTGGTATAATCACAGGGTGTTTGTGGTTACAATTAAGGTACATGTTGCACTTGCTGCCAATTAGTTTAATTGATGTGAAAGTTTGAGTACATCTTAAGAGCACAGGATTTCCCTACCTGAACTGAGCCTCTTCACAGACCAGCAGGAACAGTGTGTGTGGAAGAGGGAAGGAGAAAGCCAAGCCTCTGTCTCCAATGGGACCTGAACCAGGACAGAACTGAATCTTGGGGTAGAAATTGTTACCAGAGAGCTAAAAAATGTCTTCATCATCTTGAATTTTTAAACTTTTTAAATCTAATCTGCTAACTGACCTCACCTGTTCCCTAAACAGGAACAAGCTTTGCATCAGAATTTTAATTCAAATATTTAAACTTTGTATGATTTAAACTGGATGTAGTGTGGGCCCTGAGTGTGTTTCTGCTGATGACACTGCAGTGGCACAGAAAGGAGAGGAAGGTGACAAGTTTAACCTGTTATGCAAGAGTAGCTGTTTTGAAATTTTTTTTTCCTTTTTCACAAGTACAGAAGTAGCCCAGATGTGATTCACTCCTCTAGGTCTGTAAAGGGACCTTGCTTGACTTCTAGGTAGTTGGTGCTGTCAGTTCAGCTATTCTTGATGTATAGGAAGGGTTAATTTGGGGGAAATGTACTTTCCCTCAAGCTCCTCTCAGCAGTGAGCTGCAGTCAGAGGTGTCTGTGCATGCTGCTGCTCCAAGCCCTGCCTGCTGTGCTCCCCAGCACAGCTCCAGGTTTGGGAGAGGGGCTGCACTCCCAGCACAGCTCCAGGTTTGGGAGAGGCGCTGCACTCCCAGCACAGCTCCAGGTTTGGGAGAGGGGCTGCAGTGCCAGGACTGAGGTGCAGCTCTCCAGCCCATTCCTCCTGGGGCACGGCTCCAGTTGGAAATGGCTCTTCACTTCTGGCTGTAACAGCCAAACAAATCGGAGCAAGGAGGGGAGTTAGGAAATCAAGACCAGCAAATAGATGGGGAAGGAGAATGGGGAATTTCCTGCTCTGATGGCTCATTTGGCTGTCTTCATTTTGGGGTACTCTTCAGAACCATGTCTGTATTTACCCCCTTCTGGCTTGAGGCACACATATTGAACATGAACTCCCGTCTAAAACAGGAGGCAGGGAAAATAAAGGAGGGGAAAATGAATCACTTTAAATAAATTCAACATTTGAAATTATAAAACTCTGAACACTGACCGAGTGTTTCTCCCTTGCAATATTAGATGAGTCCTTTATGCAGTGACATTTTAGATTCCCTGTTTTTATTTTTATTTGGCTCCATTCTGCTTGAAACTGTAATCCTTTAGGAATTCTCTCTAGTAAACTCCCGTTCAAACCACCAGGGATTTCTACAATCTGTTGGCACAGTCTTTCACCATGTTTTTGAGTTATTTATAGATATGGTCTTGCATCACTGAAATATTTCTGCATATTGTTCCAGACAAAGCCAGTAAATTCAATATGTCACTGTGTATCCCCTGACTTGCCTCCAAGGCCTTGTTTTTCACAGAGTAAAAAAAAATATTTTATAGAAGAGTGGGAGCTGTCCGACTGCGAAATGGGCTTGAATAATAACACCAGGCTCTCAGCTGAAGTTTTATACCCTAGGTGAATCATCAAGTGCTCATTAAACATCTATCTACTCTAGGAATAGATAAAAAAAATCTTCCTCTTGATGTTACCCCTAGGGTTTGAACAAAAAATAATTTTATATTGGAATGTGAAAATGGCAAACTTGACCAAACCATCAGTGTAGTTTCACTTCTATTTGTTTCCAACCTGAGAAACACTTGCCTTTTGCTATTGTAACAACACTGACATAAGAGCACTTATTATCCTTAGAAGGCCTTGTAGTGAAGCATGGGAAGGGCTGTGTCACACTCCATCCTCTTTGGAGAAATTACTTTTGGCTCAGAAGTCAAAAGAGTATCCCTTCACAAGAACAGACAAAAGGGCATCGGGGCACACCATGAAACCAAAGAAATCAGGCAGCTTTTTTAAGACATGCTTTCAGTTTACATCTTTCTCAGATAAATTCAATTTCATTGCAGAAAGGTTGCACTTTGAATAGGAAATAGATATAAGGACTGTGATTAGGAATATGCTTTTGTCTCCTGTGACCCCATTTTAGGAATGGCAGCTGTGGATCAGACTAAATGCTTGGATCTAGCTCTTTGCTTCATTCTTAATATGGCATCAGAGTTTTTTACAAGTAACAGTTGCTGGGCAATGACTGTGTCTGATGCCACAGTGGAAGCTCTGCCATGCTATCACTGAATTTAATTCCTTTTCCTAGTGTTATATGACCTCTTATTTGCCCTGTGTTCAAAACGTGCTTGGCAATGGCTACAGCAATTCTGTTTATACTGCAGTCTCATTGTATTTCATCACATTTTATTTTAACCCAGGCTTAACTTGTGTTGCAAGGCTATACACTGCTTAATATAACAAATTGTCAATTTTATGTTTGCACAAGTATTTGATTTTTAATATTTTCATAGCCTAGGTTATCTCCAGTCTCAGTAAATAAAACTTTCAGATCTGGAAAATCATGTACTCTAACTGTCGTGTATGATTTGCTTTGCTTTTTTCATTCCCTATTTAATTGAGAAGCCACCAGGAACAGTTTTTAGCCTCCTCATTACTTAATTGCAATATCTATTAATTTATACTGTCTTAGTACTTTAATGATATGAGAGTCAGTAAGTGGCTATTGTTCATTAGCCATAAAAATGCTGTGGTGTTTGAGTTTGAGGGACCAGCAGGAACATGTTTTGGTTTTTGTTTTTTGTTTTTTGTTTTTTTTTTTTTAATCTACTTAATGTCAGTTTTGTTATATGTAGAATATTGTAAGGGTGAATGGGGTAAAGATATTTTCATTCATAGCAAACTGAAATATCTCTAAAGCAATCTCAGTGGAATCGTTAATTTGCTATGAACAAATGTCTTAATTAAAGCTGCTTTTACATTTTCTCATCATTCTATGATTAACTATTAAAAATGTGAACTTAGTTTTAAGTCCCTTTGGCAGTTCATGTTCTGTTTACTGGAGAAAACTTCATGCCAAGTTTGCGTGGTTTTTGGATAAAAAGGCAGACACTGGATGAAGAAGGTGGCCAGATACCTTGATAACAAGAGACCTGTCTAGTGTTGCATCTGGAATTTACAATGTGCAATCTTTTCTGTGCAGGTGAAGTTCAGCAGGGACAAAAAGGCTGCTACAGAAGTATCAGAAGCCAAGAATGCCAGGAGGTGTGTGAGTGTATGGATTCCTGCCTTTAATTTGGGAGAGCTGTGGTTTACACATGTCACATTCAAGGGAGAATAGAACAGGAATGATGGAGTGACTGCAAATACAAGTTACAACCCCTTCAGCTTTTCCACACTGCATGGTAGGTCTCTCCACACAAAACTCTTTGAATTTGATCTCCTGCTAACATTATGTTAATTTTCCCCTGAAATAATTTAATATATGAAAATCCAGCAAGTATCAGTAACCCTGAAGCTTGCTTAACACTGTAAAATATTCAAGAGGTGTTGGATGAAAATTGGGCAGTAGATATTTTTTATTGGACTGTATGGATTTCAAATATTTGACAAAGAGTTCTTCAAGGTAAAAAATGCAAAGAATTAGCAGCAGAAACCTACACTTTACGTGAATAATGGTGCTTTACTGCCAACTTGCCTTTGTTGAATACAAGACCACAGAAGAAAGCAGAGGAGGAGGAGTTAAGGCTGAAGTGAGTGATCATAGTTGTGAGATGTTAAAATTGCAGAGCTGATAGGCAGCCCCACTGTCTTCCTCACTTGTGCATCATCCTAGAAAAAGTGCTAAAGCTTATCTTTATTTAATGCTGTTCAGTCCTGTGTGTAATTTGCAAGAGCACGAGGTGGTGAGGAAAAGAGAACTCGGAGGGTTTTCTGTGGGGTGAGGGGGTGCGAGGCATCTTGCTTTTCCACGCTCGGTTGGCACTAGGGAGAAGGAGTCACGAAGAGCAGCTTTGAACCACAGAGGGGATATCCCACTCCTGTTTGGTCCCCTTGACCTACAAAAGAGACATAAATGGTTTTGTACAGCCTTCTGTTTGGTGTCTGGAAGGAACATCAGACTGTAAAGTAATTCAGGGTTTTGTTTCTTGAATTTGAAAATGAGATTTCTAGTGTTGTGCTGAGGAGAACTGTTAGACTGGTGCTCTGCAAAATTTCAGGCTTTATGCAGAAGGAATTGTAGAATAGAATCACAGAATCATGGAATCATTAAGTTGGAAAAGACTACCAAGCCCATCTAGTCCAGCCTGTGCCTGACCCCCACCTTGGCACCCAGCCCAGAGCACTGAGTGCCACATCCAGCTGTTCCTTGGACACCTCCAGGGATGGGGACTCCCAACACCTTCCTGGGCAGCCCATTCCAGTGCTTGACAACCCTTTCAGTGAAAGAATTCTTCCTGATGTCCAACCTGAACATACCCTGGCACAGCCTGAGGCAATTTCCTCTTGTCCTGTAGCTTGTTGCCTGGGAGAAGAGACCAACCCCACCTTGCTACAACCCTCTTTGAGTCAGCTGTAGAGCACTATAAGGTCCCCCTGAGCCTCCTCCTCTCCAGACCAGACAACCCCAGCCCCTCAGGTGCCAAGGAGGGTGCAGTATCAGTATTTTGGGCTAACTGAAATTTGTTGTGGAGCTGTTAATTTTTCCCATATGCATCTGCCTATAATTGCTTTTAAACAAAATTTGTCTTTAACTTCTGCCAGCCTGATTGCTTAACTTGACATCAGTCCTCCTGTGCTTGTTTAATACTGCCATCAAACCTCAGAAGGGATCCATCTTTTCCTGATGTTCTCCTTAAGAGAACACCCAGAGAAACTTTTTGCATGGATCTTTGAAGTTCTGATGTATTGGAGGGACTCCCTGTGACTGAGCCTTCCAGAGCATGTATTTGCATTTGTTGCAGGTAACAGCTCCTTGCTTTGAGCCCTCATTCTAGAGACTTTTCTGCCTACAGCCAGTTCTTTTCCTGTTAAATTCTGTGTAAACCAACTGAGAAAATGAAGCAGTCTGGTGAATACTAACAGTGGACCCCCCATGCGGTCTGATAGGTCTCTTGTAAGGAGAGCACAACTGCAGAAAAACAATGAAGTAAATGACACAGATAATAAAACCAAAGCAGTTAATCACCTTCAGTGTGCCCTTCACCGAAAGCAAAGTGCTGCCCTCTGCCTTTGTGTACTGCCATCCACCATACAAACAAACACTACAAAAATCTAATTATCTGAACTGATGCTGAGTATTTCCAGTGCTCCATTCGCAGGAATGTTCAGTTGAAACAGTCCTTTCCCTGGCAGGTTCATTTGTCAAAACCACAGCGTGTTGTAAAACATTTTGCAAAGTTTCTGGTGAAATGAGGGCAGGTCTCTCAAAAATCCATTCATCAGGTACCTGGTGAAATGCTCTGCTGACCCCTTAGGTTACTGTTGGTGGGGTGTGTAAGTGCAGGGGTCAGATAAGTGTTTGGGAGGATGTAGCATTCCTAGGTATCAGTGGGCTAGGGGACCATAAAGCATAAGTTATGGATTGTCTGTCTGCACGAGCAGGTTAGATGCCTGTAAACAACTAGCTAGAAGCATTTGGGTGGCTTGCTGCCAAATATAATGATCATTCCTTAAGCAGTTTCAAACTTTTCTTTCACAGAAAATTCTAAAATGTAATTCTTTCTTTTACAAAGCTCAGTTTAAAAGAGAAAGAACAACTCTTGAGAATTGGAAAATGTTTGTTGATGAGCACAGCTTTTTGTTACTGTATGTTGCTGAATTTTAGATGTTTGTAATGCTACATTTTGGAGGTAGTTCTCTGATTCAAAACACCTGTTTGTACCAGACTGTTTTGGGTTTCTTTTTTTTTTCAACCATCCTGGCTTTTCTGAGATGAAAAGAATGTGTCTGGTGTGTAAAATACTTTGATTTATCAGAGGTAAGCCCTGCTGTTAGCAGAGATAAAGGACCTTGTTTACAAGGTGTCTATATCCTTAGAAAAAAAGGAGTTTCCAATAATTGAATAAGGTGCCGTGAATGTATAGATTAAACTAGAAGGCCAACAGCAAACATGATGAACTTCAAAAGAATAGCTTCTTGTCTCTCTGGGGACCTTCATTAACGAGTCACCAGATAGGCAATTACTGTACAGTTCTTATAATGACTGGGATCAGACACAAGCAATCAGCACAGTAGGCAGCAAGAAAGCAAGCAGAAAAAACCTGTGAAAATATGCCATTAAATCTTAATTATTCTTCAAAAGAAAACAAGCACGACTAGGGGGCAAATAACTGTAAGGAATATACAGAACTGTATCCAAACCTGCTGGCTCAGGGCAATGATATTTAGTTATTAGCAGCATCAACATTTATTTAAAGCTAAGTACTATGTTCACAGACCATTCCTGGTGTATTTTCCACCTGTTTGGTATAAGCCTGGGGAAGAGCTCGTGTTTGCTGCCACAGGATTGTTCTTCAAATTAAGACACACACCCCGTCCCCCTATTATTTTGATCTCTGTTCTACTACCTCCTAGAAACAGCAACAGAGGTGGGGGCCCCAGGTGGACATACAGAAAATGAGAGGCAGCTTTTCCCAGAAGAATGCCTTAAATTGGTAAAGGAGGACAGGCCATTATGGGAGAGTAAGAGAGGTTGTCAGGGCTGCCCCAAACCTCCAGGTTTGATGAAGTCTCAGCCCAGCATCCCAGGAGAATTTGCAGCAGGTTTAGGCTGGGTCTGTGGGGCTTATTTACCAAGGAATGCTCCCCAGGTCCGGGATTGCATAAGTGGTTCCTTTGACAGCTAAGTGGTCCTGTTTAGCTCACTGGAACTCTCTGGGGAAATTTCTTAATGATTATGAGGATATGAGTTTCTTGACTCATCCTTCTTTGTAAGAAATAATTACTAACTTATAAATAATATAGGCCACATGCACATACTGAGGACGACTCAGAAAAGGGGTTATTGCACAGTAACTATGAAGTTCCACATCCTTCATGTGCCCTGAATTGCCTTTTTAAAAGAAATCTTATGCAACACAGGTCATCCTCTTCAGTGCCTTGCAGCAAACAATATCTTCTTTTGTTTTTGTCCACCAAATTGTTGCTATGCAAGTAAACTCATTTTGATCTGTCTTAAAAGTTGTGAATAATCAGGTGCAATGTGGATTCATTACTTGATCATTTTGGCCATGTATGTGAGCCACCCGTGTCTCTTTTTTTGGTGTGTGTAAATTGCTTCAGTCTTGCAGAAATTAAAGCTGTTTAGGATCAAGAGCACAAAAAAGCAAAGCCAAAAGTTGTCATACAGTTCATCTGCCCGAAGTCCAAAGTACTCCAAGGCTGAGGTTTGGGAAATGGATTTGGGATTCTTTTCTGTTTCTTGCAAAGTATATTAGCAAGAAAGAGAGTAGAAAGAGGCAAAAAAATCCTAACAAAGGAATAATGGTATTTCTAATGGCAATGCAAAATTGATCTGTTTATTTGGTAAGTGCATGTAAGTTCCATGAAATTTACTGTCTCTTTCTACACCTAGGGAGATTTGCGTTTAAAATTGATAACTCACTTAGGATAACCTTCCTTCACAGAAGTATGTGGAGGAAGTTACTTATCTGCACAGTTTTGTGGATTTAGCTCCAGAGTATTGTATGACTAATTGTCTAATGACTTTTTCCTGAGTGTTTTTCATAGTGCTCCATACATTCCCTGCAGAAAGAATAATTATGTAAATAACTATTATCAGAACATCATATGCAGCTAAAAAGGGTAAGATGCATTGTATGATCACGTATTTGTATAATAAGTCTAGCTCTCTGAAAGATAAAAGTGAATATTGAAGCTGTGGTAGTTTATTTATATCTGGTTCTGTGCAGTCATCACCTAAGGTATTTTAACAATTTAAAGATTTGTTCTATCTGATATGGGTTATTCAGTGTGGGAAACCCCCAAAGGAAATAGCAACATTTTGTACTTGGAGCTCCCAACTATGGGGGCTGAAACTGATGATACATCAGGGCTTTTGATTTCAGTGTTGACTGTCACAATGATAATCCCTCAGTAAGGATTCCTTTCGTTTTCTTGGGAAATCAAACAAGATAACAGGAATAATTAATCTGCTGTGCTTTTTAGTGTTACTGATCTCCGGACGCTGAAAAACGCTGAAAAAATAATGTCCTAATCTTTCATCTCTGTGTATTCTAAATCACTGTTTAACTTGGTACTTGAAAACAATATTTAGTTATCAGTCTAGAGTATGTGATATATCCTCAAGTTAGTTTGGGGGAAGAAGGATTTATTTGATGCTTTCATCAGCAACTAATATTAAAACAAAAAAAGTTGATACAACATGTGTAACAATAGAATTCTGACAATTCACAAAACATCAAGATACCTTGCTGGCCATAAATCTAAATTCTTCCTATAAATTTTAATTAATATATACTATTTAAACAGTTTTAAGATGTCTGGGTTTATTTTCAGTAAAACTAGATTAGATTACAAAATAAGAAATTAAATTTAGTAACTACATCTTGATAACATTTATATTTAGCAATTGAACCAAATGTATGGAGTAGACTAAATCTCAATTCTCAACATTGCTTTCTAAATAGAAACTCATGGTAGTTTCACAGATTCTGAAGTTTTATGATTTGATATTATAATTATGAAGTATTCACAGATTTTCTTCTCCCCCACTTTTGCCTCCCCAGTATGCATTTAGAAAATCTCTTGTTATTCTTGCTTTTTTTAAAAGCAGCCAAAATGGCATCATTCCCCACTGATTCAGGATGAGGCAGGTGACTGAAGAGTGCCCTGGGCTGCTTCATGAGCAGCTTGTCATCTGCTCACCCCACATTCAGAGCCAGACTCTTGTGAGTTCTCATCTGGTTTGCCAGGGATTCCTGACTCTTCCTGAATGACCCTACAGTTCTGAAAACTGCAAATAATGATATGTGGGAATTCTTGCTTGGTCACTGCCTGATACAAGGGTTTATTAGCTGCACTTCTGCTGTAGTGGAAATGGGATGAGTTGCATGCATCCTCAGAAAATTGTTCACAGCAAGGCTTGTTCACAGTAAGCTAGAACACAGATTTCTACATAATTATTCTGTACTAAGCAAACCCTAATCAAAAGATTTTAATGATATTCTAGTCTTCCTTTGGCACATGCAACATTTTCTTGAGTCCTTCATGAATCTAACCTGAATTAATCAATATAAATAGATATTCACAGGGTGATTGTATTTCTTCTGGCAAGAAACCAAGTGAAACCTCTCACTGGCCTCCTTTGACTGCCAAGCCCACCCCTTCACATGGCTCCCCATTTGTTATTGTGGTTGGCCATAGGAAATGTCTGAAATATGAAATACCTGGACATATTTCCCAAAATTACATCTGAAAAGCACATTGAGTAGATACACACATCTTGTCCATTAAAATATAACTTTATAGTACCTGCAGACACACTGCTTTGTATCCAAACCTGTAAATGTTACTCCCAACTTCTCTGTGGATCTGCAGAACACTCAGGGCAAGTGACTTGCCAAGGTCACCTAAGGAACACTCAAAATTGACATTAAAATTCAGGCTCCCCACATCTCTACTCAGTGTATCATGAGTGCCATCATTTCATTGTTATACAGTCTTTAGTTTTGCACTGGTATGTTGTATTTCAACAATTAATATTGACTTATATTTCATTTCTCTGTGAGGTTAACAGATATTTATTGTCAGCTATACTGAGGATGTAACATAAGTTCATGACCTAAGCAGAAAGATCCTCTCTGGCAAGACTTTTTGTTACTTCATACTTTTTCTTTGCTTTCCTATTCACCCTTTTCTCTTTTTCTTGATACCTTTGATGTCAATTGGACTGGCAGGTCGAAGTGAGTAGTTGCCTTTCTATGTCTTCAGATGACACATGTCACTTCTGTAATGCTCTTAGATGGTGTGACCTGGGGCAAACTTCAGTTCACTTCAAAATGCAGATTTTTGGAATTGGGTTACAACCAATCAAAGTTTGTCTTACAGTCTGTATTATTCAGAAGATGGTTTCTACTCTTTATTTAGATGACTTGATTTGTTTCATTGCTAATGATAACTTCTTAATGTTGTTTTTGGCACATTTTGTGTCTGATTCCCTTTTGAAGTTTGAGCTGTGCTTTTGTGTCAGTACCTGAGTTCTGACACATTTCTGATCCTGGTCAAGGGCCATGGTTTTTGTTATTGTTTGGTGAGGTTTGTTTGACTGAAGCTTTGTCCAGGACATGATGCATGACAAAGATACACATTGCAGCAGAGGCCTGACCATGATATATAGTTTTGAAAGCAAATGAAATATCAAGCTGTACCAAACTTCAAGAGAAATCTAATGGTAAAAGAGGAGGAAATGTGCAAGGCAACTGTTCAACAGGATTGCTTTGTTTATGAAGTCAGTTTAAATGTAAAACTAGTAGGCATCCTCCAGTAAAAGCCAGGGCCTTTAAAAATGCCTATAAACTTTTAAATATCTTACTTGAAATATCTTAAATATGTTTTATTTCCACTGGTATATATTCTCAGCAAATCAAATCCTTTAAAGAGTTCTGATGATAGGGTTTTGTGTTTTGTGCCTGGCCTTAGAGGTTAACAGCTGTCCTGCCCTTGGAGCGAGTCTTGGATTATCCAGATTTACCCAGCAGTATGTCCTGGGTGTCCCCACCTCTGCGAACTGCCAACAGACAGCTGTCTTAACAGGAACAGCAAAAATAAGGAACACCAGAGCAGGACATACAGGTTGAATGCTTAAGTGATATCAAACCTCATATTTGGCTTTCCCCCTAGAAGTTAAAAAATAGTAAATTGCTGTGCATTTTATGCTGTGCGTGTGTGTTACTTTAGAGATGCAGTGAAGTCCAGGTTGGCTGACTCCTCAAAATACTTCATGGATTTCTTCCATTCCCTAGACAGGAGGAGAGCTTTTGCCTTCATTCTGCTCTGTCTGGCCAACTACCTTAACGTTACCATAACTAATGGGGCAAATAATTATTGTTTTTAACAACTTCCTTTCCAGGAGATTTTTTAATCTGGGTTCATCTAAACTGTTCTCTTTTACTGCATTTTCCCAAACCAACCCATAGAGCAAATGAAGTTTTTTATTGTAAATATTCCCATGACCTGCTCTAACCACAAAGTATTATTGGATTAATGAGGATCATTCCCATGTCCTTCAGTTCTGTTTACATCATTAAAAGTATATAAGTAGCAGATAAAGAAAAAAAATCTAGGTCATTCTATCTGAAAGTATTTAAATTTAATTTAGAAGATTAAGCATACCTGTTTCAACAGCAGAAAGCATTTTGTAGAAGTAGATTGTTAGCAATAGCTAGAAAAAGACCAAAGAAGACATTTTTACTTGATTCACAATGAATAATTTTGCCTTGCTGCTAGTTTTCTTCTTGAAATATAAGCCAGAGATATATTTCATCATTAACCTTTTGAACCAGGCCAAGTATAATTGGCAATTCTCCTGCCATTTTCATTTGTCTGTATTATGCTGTTCTTTTATAGAAGAAATAATTGTCATTTTTTCTGTGTACAGTTTTTTTCCCAGCCAACCTTTGTAAGGATCAGTATGAAGTCACCAAATGATATCCTATTCTATCTAAATTTACCCAACAACAATTTGTGGTTGTACATAAAAGTATTTCAATATGTTCAGTATGAAAGAGGAGTGCAATTGAGAAATTCTGTTGAGCAGATTGGATTATTACCCTTGTCTCTGTTTAAGTCTGGCAACAATGTTCCTGGAGATGGTTTTGCTATCTCTTGACATGCCATAACACACAGCAGAGGCTTGCAAGTCGTGCCATGACACAGACCTATCTTGTCTGAAATCACCCACTGTCAGTAGTAACGCCCTTTGTTTACTGAAGAGCTAATCAAAAATTTGGCCAGCTGTAACTGGAATTGCCTTTTAATATCTTAGCTGTCAACCTGCAAGTATGTCTTTCTGACATGATATTTGCAGGAATATGTATTACACAGTAACAGATAACAGAACAGCCTTAACATCTGGAGAAGAGACTACCTTCAATCAAAATAAAGGATGAACTGTTTCAGTATTTCTCTGATGAGTGGGAGATTTCAGAGACAGGCTATGTGCAGATTTTCTAATGGTCTTTACTTACTGAATCAGTATCTTTTTTTCCCTGTTGGTTGCTTGCTGATTGCTGAATATTTGCCCTTTGCCCCTAATCATTATTTAATACATTAAAATGTACACCATCAGGGACGTAATTTTTATTTCTCCTATTAGTTATGCTTCTGCTGAGTGCACTGTTCACTAGTGAGTACTAGCCTGCTGTTTTACACTAGAAATGACACAAAAGGGGCACACATTTTCATTAGAAAGGCAATTATCAGGCTGGTGGCTGATGGTTTACTGCTCCTTTGGCCCACGATTTATTATGTAAGACAGAAACTGCAGTAATATGTTTTGATACATCTGCCTCAGTCCAGCAAACTTTTAAGGTCCATGGGTGTTCTGCCCTTGACCTCCTCCTGAGCTGAATACAGAGTACTTGGCTGCTGGAGTATCAGTAGCATCTTGAGATCTACAGATAAAAGCCATTAGAGAGGAATTGGATATTATCACTTCTGGCTTTGCTTTTATTACACAGTGAAATACTCTTTGGGTGGTATATCTGCACAATTTTGACTTCTCAGATCTCTGCATTAAATTCAGGCCAAATTTTCAGTCATGGCAAGCAGCTGTTATAAAGACACTATCAGAAATATCTGAACTTTACAAATTTTATTAAAAACCTACAGTGAAGTGATTTAGTGGCCCATAAATCTATCAATTTGAGAAGCTTAAATCTTTGTATAGTTTCTTTTGAGATTTGGAATTGTTTCCCAAAAGAGGGTATATGCATACAAAAGATTAAATATTATGTCATCTCAGACCTTCAATGCCTGCATCAACAGGCACAGCATCTGGGATGAGAAAGTTTTTTTTAATCTATCCAATTATGTCCCTTCTTTGCTTTAAAGCTGTAACTTGAATCTGTTAGGAATTAATATGTTACATTAATAGATATAGACTTGCAGCATTTTTATGACCTTTTTTTGGAAGACTTTGTGTTTTGTAAATCACATTATTTCTGTCTAGTTTTATTAGAGAAACCTGAACACTAAGACTTAATAAAAATTTTGAACTCCTTAGATTAGGAATTTTAGATTCTTAACTTTTGATGACCCATTGCAATAAATTTCCATTCTCCTGCCTTGTGTTATCAGAGTCTATAAATTAAACATCTAAACATTAAAGTAGGGGCCTGGCCAATATTGCAGAGAAAGTCAAAGGCCAGATTGAGAAGGGAAATTATAATTTCACTTGTCAACTACTTCATTATTGTTAGAAAGCAGTTATTGTTTCTAAGGCATTGTGTCAAATTTCTAATGCAGGAAGAATGAGAAAAACAGACATTATCTAAATACCTTCAAATATAGGGGCACAGGTGATTTTTTTTTTGCTAAAATATGTCGTTTTGCATTACTGTTGAGTTCAGCTATACCTGTACAAGAGGGATACAGCTCCATTTAGGTTATTAATCCAGGAGGCATCCCACTGTACTAGATGACTGCAAACAATTAATGCTTTATGCAAATTAAGTCTGCAAGCAGGAGCAGCAGTGTAAGTGCTCCTCTGCCTCCTGGGACAACCCTGTGCTCCTCAGCTGGGACGTGCTCTCTAAAATGCTGTGATAATTTCTCATTGTGTGACTTGACAAAGGCAGAAAGAATACTTTCAAAAAACACTTTAGAAGATCTCTTTCAATATTTTAAGTTCCAAGACATCACTAACTCCACCGAATAGTGAAAGTAATAGGGATCACTCAGCCTGCCTTGAGGCCATGACAAAGCTCTAATCTGTTTGTTGATAATTCTGCAGCCTTGTGAAGTGTTCTCATTTGCTCCATAAATCGTGCTGAAGAATAGCCTCTTTTGGAATAACAATATAGAAATTTCTCTATGTTTACATAGGGTATAAGTAGTTAAAATGGAAAACAGCCTAAATCCAATAGCTTCTTAAGATATTGCACACCCATCAAAGTAAACTGGAACCCAACAGATCAATAGTTAAATACCATTAAAAACAGTTTTGAGAGAAAATCATAATTGACTTTGCCATATGCTTCATTTTCTTACTACACTATCTTCAGAGTGAAACACAATCACCGTTCATAGAGAAGCTAATTATCCACTGTCAATTAAGCCCTCAATAACTGATCTCTTGACAGCTGGTAATAAGTCCCAAACCCCATTGCAAATTGCATTAAAATACATGTTTATCCACTGGAGAAAGATGGGGAGTACAGCTCATACGTTCACAAAATTCTACAGCTAGAAATGATTGCTTTCTCCAAGACAGCTTTCCTTGCACTTTGACTTTGGATTTTCCTCTTTTCTGACTACTTCAGGCTTGAACATTTCAAATGGCTTTTACATTCTGTCTTCAGTGAGCATATAAAGCTATGCTTAGACAACCTGGCAGTTTTTGCCTAAATGTTTGTTTAAAGTGGCACTTTCACTCGGAAAGTGCAGGTGTCTACTAAATTTTGCATTTGTTAAAGCAGGTAACAACGAATGTAGGCAATGGGAGAAGAACTGATTTCCAAGTCCAATATCTCACTGGCATTAACACTTCCAGGCTGGAAACTGTTCCATCTTTAAGGTTTAGACCAGAAATATACAATCTGTTTCCCAAACGGGCTCTATTTCACCTCTCAACTTTGTTTTCTCATGCTTTGATCTGCCCTGAGGGCCAGTATATGCTGTTCTTGTAGCTTTTTGCCATGTAGCTTCTGTAAGAACTACTTTGTATATGAAGATTTAAAAGCCAAAACTCATTTAGCTTTGTTCCATTACCACAAAAATACTCAAACAACCTAGTGAGAAACAGAGAGAGGGAAACACAAATACTGTGAAAAGGGTCTTATGGCTATTCTTGAATATAAATATATACTAAACGTTCTTGATTTGGAAGAGCAAAAAAGGACAAAATCATGTTGTTTTAATTATATGGAATCCTGTGATAAAAAATTAGGATAAATTCAATACAAGTTTTAAATGGTAGGTGAATGTGGCAAATTTTGGCCAACTTTCTGGTGATTAGTTGTATCTGTCCCTGCAGTAATGCATTCACTTCATAAATACCCACTGCTGAAAGGGTTCCTCCTCATTGTTACCTTCAGGCAGTTCCTCATTGTGTAATCTAAAAACCAATCTATTGCCCAATTGTGTAACAGCTCAGTAGAAAATTTACCATTCAACTTTAAATGCCAAAGAATCTAAATTTCTTTATTCCCTAATTTGTTATTTAAGAGATTTGTTCCAATATTTTCACAGGGATAGTATGAATTTATTGATTAATAGGTACAAAGTATATTTGTATCTTTTCATTAAAAGACCTGCTCTGTATCTGCCTATCTTGTTCTCCATCACAGAAGTATTTAAGGTCTTTGATATTATTATTCACAAAGGAGAAAATTAAAATGTTTCTAGTGATTGTTCCTTCCCTGTTAGGCAACCACATTTTTCAGTGCTTTTGGCTAGTGATAAAGCCTGTTGTGTAGAACTGAATCAATAGATGATTGGTGTAGCCTTTTCTTTTAATTGTCACCATCTCCACTATAGAGATCGAATCTTTTTTTCTCCTTTTTTTCTCCTTTCTTGGCACTTAAGAAAGGAATTGCCATGAAAATGGAACAATCTTTAGTTCACTTCATTTTTTTTTTCTCATCACACTGGCATGCACAGCCATCTATCACTATTGTAATGTGCTTTTGAGGTGTAAAAGGCTATTTAGTACATCTTATTAACTACCTCTGTATAATGCCAGCATCAGAATTGAGAGTACTTTTCATTCTCTGAACAACTGGGATAGTTTTAAGTAGATGAATAAATGAGTTCTGTAAGCAAGAGCATCAGGAAATCCAGATAAGATACTGATATTATGAGAACCTTGAAAATAATTCTCTTAATGCTCCTTTTATATTTCTTTAATTAAACTTTATATTCTGATGACTCTAAATATTCAAGATATTTTTAAATACCTGCTTTCATATTTTATACATACTCCAAAATCAAACTTGTCTTTGTATCAAGTGCTGTGCTGAACAGCAGATTGTAGATAGCAGCAATGTAATTCCTACCATCTTAAAAGGTAAAAGCAAAATAACTCTGTCTGTTAAGCACTGGCTTAACAATTTTGTCATTGAGGTCCAGACAGTTTCTAATAACTCCTCTGGAGCAGCATATGCTTCCATGTAAGATCAAGGGGGTTATCTAATCTTTCCCTTTCCTTGTCTGATCCAAGACCAATTTTGCAGTGTGTGTGGATGTTTTTATGGAGTGCTGTGTGTATACAAATGACAGACCTGTGATCTTACTGTAAAAATTACAGCCTATGAAATCAAACACCTCAGGTGAAGGTGTCAATCTTTGCCCCGGGACGTGAGTAAGGTCTGTGCCTCTCTCAGAACAAATGCCTGCATTGCAAAGGTTGTGCTGACTCATTACCCGGCTGGAGCTGTGCAGGATGGCAGGCAAAGCTGGGCTCCCCTCAACAGTGCCAGCAGCAGGAGGAGGGACAGCAGGGACAGAAACAGCCCTTCCATCACACGAGGTCAAATATGGGGTCTGGACAGTTCGTATATGCTAAGAATTTAGCATTCTGCTGAGTGAGCCCTTCCACTTTCTTCTTCCCTTAGGATCAATTTAAAATGAACGTTATGTCTAGAAGGAAGCACCTTTAATTCCTGAGAACAGAAGTTCAGCCTTAAAGTAATATGTCTTCTTCATTTTGCAAATATAGTGCTCTTTTTTAACATTTGGGATGTAACAGAGAGAAGTCTCAAGCAAAGAAAATCAGATTCTTTAAAATACATATTTCCGTGACCCTGTTCTTCCACAACCGCATGTTTTCCCTTTCTAGCCAAATTCTTTTAGTGTATTTTAGTGGTTTGTGTAGTTTCTACACAAAACAGCAGAATGATCTGACGAACATCAGAATGACGATCACTTACTGAGAGGTGAGACCTGCCTGGCCAAGAGCAGAGCCTGTGTGCTCGTTCCTGGAGTGGCCTGGCTGGGTGGCTGTGGCAGCACCATTCCGTGCTTAGCTACAGAAACAAAAGGACCAAATTAGGGAGACTGGGACTGCCCAGGAGTACAGGAGAATTCAGTGCAGGGGGATGGTACTCCTGCTGCCCAGTGTAGTTGTCTTGAACTTCATCTGATCCTGCACCTTCCCGACTCCCCATCCGGTAATGCCACCTGGATCTGTTTGTCCAGCCCCAAGGGAAGATGACTCTGCTTTGCAGTTTTACTCTGGTTCCCACACGCTGAAGTGCACAGAGGTTGAACCCCTTTCAGTGAAAAATGCACTTGGTTCAAATTACACACTTGTGACCAGGGCTTTGGTAGTAATATCTTACATTTTATAAAATTTCTTTCATCTGGGAGGTTTTGAAAGCTGCCTACATCATGAAAGCTGCAAATTATTTGTGAACAAGACCTTACTACTTGCAAACTTAGATTTCTTTTTTTTTTTTTGTAAACTAAGATAGATTGAATTATTACAGTCAAATCCTTAATGTTACTCTTGTTTACAGCACACTTCCCTTAACAATAAATCCCCAAGCCCGTGGGCACTTTCATTTACTTGTATCTTCCTTGCTTAGCAAAGGAACTCATAAACTTCTCCCTCTGTCATACTGTTTTGAAAGATTTCTATGTAACAAAAACCATGTTGTCTGACAATGCTTATATGAGGACAAACTTACTAAAAGGATAACTTGTGTGGCTTCCTGTGACCATGGGAGAGAAGGAATACACAGATTAATACAGGTAATGTATTCCTTCAAAATTTATTCCTAAGGTTATGAAAAAATGGGTAGAAAATTCAACGGACCTAAATCTTTACATTTTATTTAAGTTTCTTGTGATGTATTAAAGAATTATTCTTGGTATAAACTCTTACAAATGTACAGCACCAGACTTCTCAGTATTTCAGGTTTTATGAATTTTAGAGAAACCAGAAGATGCAGCTGTAAAGGCAGAGATATTTCTCCTACAGAGGATTTTATGGCACTATTTGAAAAGGTGTCACGTTTACACAGTTTCTTGACCTACACAGAGGGCAGAGGAAGATTCACTTGGATTTTAGACATGTAAAAATGAGGTGTCTGAAGAAAATAAAATTCAAATTTCCCAGCTGCCCTTCTTTTCTATTCACATCAAGTAAAAGTATGGAAAATGTAGGAATCACAGCTAAAAACTGCTTACAGTTTGTCCTTATAATCTGCATGTGTTTTCAGTATAAATGAAAATTGTAAGAGATATATTTTTAATAGAAATCATTATCTACTCAATACCAGTGAGTTGACAGGAAAAAAAAGTGGGGAGGGGGGGCGTAAAAAACCCACAAAACCTAAATACTGAGCAACATCAAATTCCAAGGTTTCTGAACACAGATAGCTAAAAGTAATTTCTGAAATTTGTGCTTAGAAGTATACATTGGTACAGTAAATAGTCTGAGTTGCTAGTGGAAACTGGAGATGTTAATCATTTCTGAAAATTGGTCCAGCTACCCAAATGTCTGTTAGGAAACTAATTTTAGGAATGATAGTTGGAAAATGTTGATGAATATTGCCAGTGTCATATTTAACTGTTAAACAAGTAATAGCATATAATCTTTTATGCCTCAGTGTAAAAATATTCCTTAAAATAAATAACAATAAAAATATATGAAGCATACAACTCTATCCCGAATAACTGTAATCCCATTTTGTAACAGTAATGAATGCACTGCAGCAAGCTTCACTGATTAAAAACTTTTTGTGCCAAGTTTCTTTGCAGTTTATCAAATGGGATGTAAAATGCAGACTACCTTTCTGTATGGTGTATTAAGCTTTACTTCTGCAAGGCAGTCCATACTCCTTTATCAATTTCAGCTTCAGGTTTAAATGTCTCCAGCCATCAGAAGTTTAATTTGGGTCACCAGCAGACCTCTGACTGCTTGAGGTAGGAAAAAGAAAAAGAGCAAAAGGCAGGAGGTAGCTGTGCCCCACCATGCACTCAGTGCCAGAGGGAGCAAGCTCTGACACGGTGTGTTGGTCACAGAAAATAGGGCTCAGGAAGCCACAAAGTCCATTCCCCTGAGCTAGAACAGTGTGACAACAGCTGAATCTGTTGTCTTCTTTGACATCCCAGTTTCAGTATTGCTGGTTTGATTTCCATGTGGCTCACTTTGGCATATGGTTGTATTTTTCAAAAAGTAACGTGAGATTTGCTATGTGCATTTCCCACATTGACGCCTAATAAACTGCAGGCATTCAGTGTCAAAATGTGGTACTACAAAGAAATGACACATTAGAGTAAAAAATTATCCTGTTCTGTCATCACTGAGAAAAGAATAGTCTTTGTTTAACTAAGATAAAAAAAATAGAAAAGTGAATATAAAATTTCTGGAATCTGTGGAAACGGTAATGTTTAGAGTTGTTGCAGTAATGCATCTGCATTTCTGAACATTAAGACTTTCCTGTGCACAAGTAATGTCGTTGGCTTCTTTAAACATTTTATTAGCATCAGTGCTTCATTTTCCAGTTCTCTCTGTTACATTCTTTGCAAATTAATTATATGGACAGAGGAGCCTGGTCTAGCATACAGAGATTTCATAGAATCACAGAGTATCTCAAGCTGGAAGGGACTCAAAAGGATTATTTGATTCCTCAGACCTGGCAATCTCAGCCAGATAGTCCACACAAACTGAGTTGAAACGTTGTTCAGATCCTCCAACCTATTTGTGAGGTGCTTGGAGGATGTAGAGGGGTGTATTTGAGAAAAACTGTGTCTCCAGGGACAAAGAATTTAAAGACATACGAGGACAGGCGCTGCAATTTGCTGTGTTTGAAAGTGAACCTGGAAGTAAAAATTTTGCAATGTAAGAATGAAAGGAAGATGAAGACCTGAAGAGAGGTTTGCTTTGCTCATAGGAGATTTGGGCTGCCTGGTTTATCACTGCTGCCCTGGTGTACGTGGCCTACTTGCATTCTTCCCCTACCTTGCTCTGCTCCTCTGCTGCACTGTTCAGCCCTCCTGACAATTATCATCTAACATCCAGACCAATTCTGTAAGCATTGGGCTGTGGTTCTTTTGTCAGTTATTATTTGTATTAGTGGTACAATGAACTGAAATGAAGAAAAAATATTTTCTCCTTGTGTCCTAAACAAAGGTATCATCCATTGAGGGAGTCCCAAGCTCGGGCAGCACCTGGACCCTAAGGCAACGTGGGGCACCAGAGCTCCCTTCCCACGTGCAGACCCTTCATCCCAAATGAGCCTGAATCATCCCAAAAAGCCTAGTCAGGGCTGTCAACATCATTTATCCTGTTCTGAGAAGCAATCATGGGGCCTGTAGGCAAACAAAATTTGAGTGCTCCTTCTTTTTTCTTCCCTTTCTTACAACAAAATTGCTAAAATTTGTGTATCTGCCTGACCCACTGCAGTCTTGGTGGAGTAGCATATTTTAGCAAAAGGTAATGTTGGTGACATTTCTCAACCAACTGATGAGGGTTGGCAGTCCTGACTGATAAGGGGGCCACCAGTGAGAGCTGGGGGTACAGGGTTTGGGTAAAGAGTCTTTGCAGTGGGTGTTGCTTTGTAGAGATGTTGCTTGGAAGATTCCTGACCTCCAAAATACCCTAATGATCTTCCTCTGATGTAAATCCATCTCAGAGGGAAAATGTCCACACATTCACTATCACCTTTCATGTTACACATCAAGTAGAGCAATGATAAATTTTGTCCTTTCCCCCTTCTTTAAAAAAATTGATTTTGTGTATAACTAAAGGTATTTTAAAGAATTGTTCTTTGTCAACAAAATGTCTCTTACAATACATTATCTGAAGTATATAAACCTGTTTTTTTGGGATCACACCAGGTATAATGTTCTCCATCTAAATTCTTGGAAAAATTACTATTTTCTAAGGACAGCTATATGAGTTGAAATACAAAATTCACCTTAATTTGCAGATTGCTTTATGATTATACGTCTTGAGGGCATTTGGCAACATTTTAAATTGAATGGTAGAAGAATTAAAACTCCTTTGATATTAATTTTGGTAATATGGGTAATGGTCTATTACCCATTCCAAAAAAAAAAAATTAAAGATAGAAGGTGTTATTCAGTGCTATAAAAAACAACAGTGCATTGCAATATATTTATTAGGGGTTCGAAACAAATTAGCAACCGGACAATAGCAAGGGGAATAAAAATCCCAAACTAAATCTGGTTTTACCAGATAAATTAAAACGTATAAACTTTTGACAAAAAAAAAATAGAATCCAGATATTCTGCAAGCTTCAGGTTCATATTTGCCAGAACTTGTAGCTGTTAGGACAACTGAGAGATACAGGACAACAGTTCTAGCTGTAGAAAGCTGAAGCTAAGCATTCATGAAATCAAACTTTAGCCATTTCTTCTTCTTAATATACTTCCAAGGAACAGCAAGACATTTGCCTTTTAAAACAACACTCAGATCCAATTATTTAATAGTAAGAGATGAAAAAGCATTAAACAAATCTAATAACTGCCAAATTAATGCAATTTCCTACACTTGTGTTTGGTAGCTGAAGACAAGCTAAACGACTAAATAGCTGTCTAACCTAAGGAGCAGGAAAAAATAGTGTGGAAAAACACCCTTCAGAGAAAATGTCTCCCACCAATATCAGATTTAGTAGTAGGTATCAAAACTGAAGGAACTAATTTAAAATACATACCAATTTATTCATATTAGGAAGTGAAATGTTCTTGGATTTCAGGGCTTAGGAACACCTGAGTGTATGTGTGGTCAGAAACAATTTGCTGTTGAAGTCACTGGATCAAGGCAGTTTTGAAGCCACATTGCATCTCCTTTTCCCTGCTTTAGATATCCTCCTAATGACCAAATATAAAGAGCACTGTGGAATTAGTTTTAGTTCTGATTATACAGAAAGAAGTCAACTCAACTGTGATAGGCTGTGCTGGACCTGGAGGGCTGAAGTAGCTGCAGTTGTGTTTAACCAAGTGCCTGTCAGGGTGGAGGGAAAAGGCTCTACGGTGGTTTGACTGCATCTCTTTTCTGCTAGAGGAGCCTTGCAAAATGATAGCATAGTACTGGCCACTCTGAGATTCACACCCTTATTGATCATCTTTCTCAATATTTGTAGGTTGAGGGTAAAATTTCATTTTTTTTTCTACATACTCTGCTAGCCTTTGAAAATGGGGTAACTGTATTTGATGTAATTTCTGGATTGAAAACAAAATCTTCCTGATTTCTTACAAGTAGGTCTCTGATTTGTCATGACTCAAATGACACTGTCAAGTTAAAGAGGTAATTCTGTGGGTCTGAATCGTTATTAGTGTTCTGAACAATGCTTTCTCTGGTTTCCTGAACTTTACTCATATTTAAAATATTCTGTAAAGGACTACATATGTGGTCTTCCACTCTAAATTTCTAATAAGGTGTGGAGTCAGTAGGAACCATACACTGGGCAAGAAGTTCTTTTTGAACAGCAACATTAAAAACATGATACTCCAGTGAATGGCTGCAACATGGACAAACCACCAACATTTGAAACAGCCTCTTGTTCTGTAGAACATTCTGTCATCAGCAGTAGTGCACAGTGAAGATAAGTAGTGTAAAATCAGATTTTTTTCCCCGAAGTGGAATTCTGATAGGTTAATTTGACTAATTCTTGTGGGGAAAAGAGTTTCAACCTTTAATCACATTCAGTCATTTTATTTTATTGTGGTAGTACACAAATAGAATAAGACATTAACATAATTATGCCAGGTCTATGTTTTGTTGCATTGCATATGATTTGACTTATACAAGTAAATACTGCAGTAAATACAATAATCATAAAGCATTCACAGGTTCACAATCTTATAATGAACTTATTTAATATAAAATCAAAATTAAAGCTCAGTGAACTACTCATCCAGCAACAAGACCATCTCCATGGGCAGTAAGATACAGATGATTAGCTTTTTGATATTCCTTAGGTAAAGGATCTGTTTTCATTTTGACCTTAAATCTCTTATCAGCCTTCTCAGAGAGAGAGCACCAGGGAAAGATTGTAAATGGTGTTGTAGGACTTATACAGGTTTGGCCACAAAAATCCCTGTGGGTGGATGTTATCTAAAAATGTAAAGAGCTGAAAGCAAGAACCTAAATCAGTCACTCTGTTGCTTGTCCTTTGGGTCTCCTGTAACACAAGCCTGGGGAAACCAAGCAGAATTGGGCAGTGCCAATACTACAAATTCACACTAAAATCAAGTTTGGCTAATAACCTGAAGATTTCTCTTTTTCCTTTGGTTGAAAATTTGCACACTCAAATAAAAACTGAGGCAACTCGTAGAAAAGAAACAGAAAATCAAACAATTTCTAGACTGCCTTCCTGGGCTGTACAGAAGCCTATCAGCTGTTCTTAACCAAGTAATAAAAATGTAAGACCATTTGACTTTTGGGTGTGTTTTATCCCCAGGCAAACCATCACATGGGCATTCAATTAGCTGTTGCAGCTCACTAATCTGAGTTTATGAAGCATATTGTCCCCACAGCAAAGAAATGCTGCAGGGCTATTGTAGAGTAGCGTGCACCACAGCCTTACATGATTAGTGAGTTTTTATTATTATTGTCAGCCTACACAAGCAGATTTACAAATTATCCAGATTCAAGGTTTAAGTGGCCAGTTCCTCCTGTGCTTTATGTCAACACTCAAATTTGCCTTTATCTGAAATGTGAAGTTTATTTGAACAGAAACCAATTTGAGCATTTAGGGACAAAGGAAAACATAAAAGAGTCTGGTGTAAAACTTGAGAATGGACAGTATATTTAAGGAAAAGGATTCTACAAAAAGTGCATTTTCTTAATCAGAAGGAAAGGTGTAATTTTCATTAAGCTGTTCTCTATGATGAGATTAATGGTGAGGAAAAAACTCTCAGTATTCATTGCAATTATTTTGAAACGAAGATTCTTACCATTGAAGTGGTGTTGGATTTCAAAATTTATTTTTTAGCATTCCATACTCACAAAATCTGTATTAGCAACATCTTTCTCTTTTACTTTACTGTTAAAATATAAGTTTGTTATACAATAATTGCTGGCATTTTTAAGTAAGTGAAGCTGATTTCTGTTCCCTTATTCCGGTTTTCAAAGCTTATTTAAATTTCAAGACACAAAAGTTGTCTAGGCCTAACCCAAGAAAAGTCCATGCCCCTTCTGTTTGTAATAGAAGACAACATTTCATGTACTGTTACACCTCGTGTTTAACATGCTCTTGGTACTGCTATGTATCAACTGGGCATCCTCCTCCTGAGTTCAGTTCTCTCTCTGTCTCAGGTTATGAAACCTGAAGTAAAATATTAAGTATTAAAGGATAAATTAAAAAAAAAGTGATGGTTAAGTTCAACAGTTACCAAAATACGCACAGCATCTCCAGAAATTATATTTTATTGTATGTTGGCCAAGGACAACAAAGTCAACAATTAACTCAAGGAAGATCTGAAATTCTGCGGTACTCAAAATGCAGTGTTTCCTTTTATCTTCACCTTTTCTTGCACATTGTTGTGTGACTAAAGCTAGATACTGAGAGTAATATTCATTTTCTGGATTATTTTTCTCTTCATCTAATGTGGAGAAGGTAAAGTGGAGTTGAAATGTAGTTAAATAAATTGATATAACTTAGAAGTAATATAAGCATATAATGTGAACTTAAGTGTACTGTAGAAATATGTTATGCTAAATAATAGTTTAAAAGTAGACAAGACTGAGGTGGACTAGGAAATAAGGGCCTCTATTTTTCCAAGGAAATCAGGCAAAAAGTGACGGTAGGCCTGGGCTCCTTTCCCTGTCCCTGATGGGGAAGTGCCAATTACTCACATGTACCCCATTTGCAGTTTTTCAGAGATTGGTTTCCTGTGCTGAAAGCTTCAAACCATCTGAAAGTCTGATCCTTTGTCTTTTGAAGTCTTGCCATTGATTTTAGAGATAGCAGTGTCAAGTCCTAAGCAGATATCTCACTGACATAACTGCTTTCACATTTATTTCTTCTGGCTAGGTTTTAGAGCCAAGCAAAAGCCAATCTTGAACACAAAAGGAAAACCAGGAAGGGAATGATAAAGTCTCCGTGGTCCAGGCTTCTGGCTTTGAGGCTCAGCCACTTTTGGGAAGGAATAAAACCAAGGACTTGCTCATGTTTACAGGATGGACATCCCAGGGTGCCCTTCTCATCCCAACCGCACAAAGCAAACAGCTCTTCAGCAAAGAGCCTCCTAATAAATCTATAAAGGTCTTGCAGCCCTTTCTGTTTTGTTTCAGTGATTTTTCAAGCTATAGGAGCTGTCTGAAGCCATTCCTCCTTCCCTCTTGCAAAGCAATATATGTAGCACTGGGGGGATGTGGTTTGGATTACAGCCCTTTCACTGATGTGAGAGTTCACTGACACAGAATTCCTGCTTCATTTGGCCCAAATGAAGAGCAGTTGCTAGCGCAGGCCAGCTAATCCATACCTTGGAGTGGGTAATTTCATTTCTCCACATTTTGTCCTCTATTATAGCCTTTTTCTTTCTGGTTTATAGACTATTGTTCCTTTCTTTTTCCCTCCATACCTCAAATCTTTCACATTTAACTGGTTACACAGCTAGGAATATAATGTTTCAAAGATATAAATAATAATGAGCTCCTTTAATAAAATCAGACATAAGTTATGCAGCAGACGTCAATTATAATGGATTTTAAAGGTTTTGATCTAGAACCTGGGTGGCATTACATTTAGACTAATAACTGTAACTATGATTTATGTGTTTGCAACTGAAATGGTTTCAGTGCTTCGATATATGTCCAAAGTAAAATTTATAGTCTGCTACAGAATGTATAAATAATGAACAGCCATATGTCATATTGCATTTAAAAATTTGACTTTTTCCACAGCCAGCATAAGGTAAAATGAATTAAAATTTTAAGTTCATTTGGGATCAAGTTACTTTAATACTTTAAAGCAGCTCCACAAATACAACATTGATTTAATTACTTTTGCTGCAGTAAAAATAAAATACTTCTAAATTTGCAGTTGTATTCAAATTAAACCATGACAAAGCATAAAGCATGTGCTAATAAGAAAGCAAAATGATCCACTTTTCTCCTAAAAATGATTATAACTAATTATTTGTTAGAAAGCAAAAGTAGGATAACAGATACTGACAAATAAATGCTGCATGTTTATTATAATTTTTAAATTTACCTCCTCCTCCAAATGCCCATTTCATGTTGGAAAAAAATCTGTAATCTATTTTTAGAAATATGAGCTGCATGTGACTAGATGAATGCACAGGGCAATTTTTCAGTTGGTCATTTGGAAAGTAAAAATGCACCTGACTAAAATCTGTGGTCTATTTGGAGCAGAAAGACCACCCCACCCTCCCTTCTAGCAGACTATCTACCTTTTCTAAATATTGGGTTAAACACTTTAAATCTTGCTGGCCAAACTAGATTTGGCTTTTTTTTCCTTCTTAGGTATCTGTTGAAATTTGTCATTGTCATGAGCAGACTGTGTACAGAAATGGGATGACAACTACTATTTTGTTAGTAGCTTATAAGGTGCTTTCCATTTTGCCCATAATAAGAGACGAAGAGTAACAGGATTTCAGTCCTGTGGGAAACAGGATATGCTAAGATTTCACTCTGGGAGCCTATTCCCTTTATGTCATCAGATCAATTTTGCACCAATAAATGTTTCTCAAAGGTTTTAGGTAATTTTTTCTGGTATTTACAGCAAGTGAAGTGCTGACTGTTCAGCATCGCCTATGGCTTGAAGCTTTTCCCCTTTTCCTTTTACACAGGAATACTATTTTCTTTTATTCCCTAGAGTGCTGGTACCAGGACTGAACTTAGTGAGCTCTTCAAGAAGCAGAAATAAATAAATGAAAAATTTGTAGTTAAGCCATCAGCAGAGATGACATCTATTCCTCAGCAGACCCCTGTTTCATATTATTGGGAAGTTATCTAACTTCCCATAGAAAATGCTATTGATTTTTAGCCTGTTTTGTCAACTAGTCAATAACCACACACAGCGGCTACTCGTGAGACAATATTTTTTTTTTTCTACTGTTAGAAAAAGTGCTCCTGTGTGTTGAGTTCCCAATGTGGCCAGCCCAGCTTGGTGGTTTTTTCTCTTGAACAGCAGGTATCAATACATACGTTTGGTTTATAAATGTCGAAGTTTGTTTTGTCATCCCTCTAAAAAGGTGTCTGAGCTGAGACAGATGCTTTTGCTAAGAAATACTCCTGGTGTCTTAGAGCCTTTGGGCTCTGACAGACAGTTGGCAGCAGAGTGAAAAGCGGGTTTGTGAAATGGTGGCTGCTCTCACCTTGTCTGTCACGGATTCCGTTTGTCTTTGCCACACCAGACTGAAGTCACAGAGCTGGTTTATGAGTACTGCAGACACCCCTCTCCTCAGAAATGGCAACATCTGTCAGAGGAGGGCAGGAAGCTAGGAGAGGAAATGAGGAGTGAAGGCACAAGTAGTTTCAAAATTCTAGATGAATTTTTAATATTTTTTGAATAATGTAATTGGACAAGCGAAAACGTTAACAGCAAGATAGTTCTAATACTATGATTCTGAGTGAGGAAACTCTTTTTGAATATTAAAATGTCCTTTCACTAAAGTTATCAGATGTTTAATCCCAGGGAACATGGTGTTCCGAGATCAGTTTGCCCATAGTTCTTGAATATTGGGTAAAAAGGTGTTTGCAGTTTTCAATGGGAGAGCTTTGATTCAGATTTGAAGACGGAAACAGATTAAAGTTTCATTGTTGGATGAAGTCGTGGGATGGGATCATGGAAACGGATATACCTCTCCATAAAATATTAGTGGTGAAAAAAAATTTAAAACATGACTTCCAAGACTGGGATAGCACCAAAGAATGAAGTACATTTATTCAAAGCATGGAATTTTGGCATCATTTTGACTAGCTCAGCTCTCCCTCTGCCCCTTTTTCTATGGAGTTCACCACTCCAATTCTGTCCTGTCACATTTATTCAAGAGCAAAATGTGATTTTCTCGTGCTTTGGGATAACCTTAGTGGAAAAGATACCCAAGTATCAAAATTTAACCTTAACTTGTGGCTCTCACTGCATAGGGGCATCTGTTACTCCTGATATGTAATGATGAGAGACATGTTGCCAGTGTTCTGTCTGTGGGGAAAAGGTTTTGGAAGAGATAATACTTGCAAACAGATAAGGCTGCATTCAGGTGAGGCTTATCAGAAGTGGCTGCTGCCATTTTCTGATGATAATCAAGAGCACCTTGTCTGAGCAGGAGCTTGTTGGTCTCCTGCTCCCTTTGAACTCTTGCCCCAGCTTTTCAGAGAAATTGTTGCTTTTATCTTTTTACAATATTTTTAGAGATTTGTTACTAGATATTATTTCAGCACAAGGTTGTTATGAAGTCAGGTGAGCTTAAGAAAAGGTCAGGAGAAAGAGCACAAAGGACTTGAGGAAATTCATAGCAGGTGAGATCTCCTCTTCTGATTTATTCAGTTTAATGGAAGTGTAAATAGCTGGAGTCACTGCCTCCAGTCCAGACATTTCATGACCTAAAAGTATATTGCTAAATTTGTTTTGTTTTGTTTTTAAGGATGTAGTTGTTGCTTTATTTATATGGTACAGAGTTCTTAAATAGAGATACTAACCATGTAAAGAAAACTGCAAATAGTAGACCCGTGTTAGAGAGAAACATTACAATAAATTTTGTGGCAGATCTACCTGCAGTTTCTAACCTATTTTTAGGTTTGTTATCCTTCAGTAACTTCACCTTGAAAACAGCTGTTGTCATTGAGTTGAACTTGCACGTTCTGTAGTCTGTGCCTTGAATTGTGTCATTCAACAGTTTCACTGTTCTTCTTTTGATGCTTAGAAGAGGGGAAAAAAAGAGGTATCTGAGGCTATTTGTGTCATTGGTAGATAAAACATTACTATATCTCTTTTCACCTGTTCTTGCTATTCAGGACAGGACCAGGCTTTGTGAGAATGTTTTGTTTCACAACATATACCTTATAAGTTAAGGTATACCTTATAATCAATCAATTATTGATTTGTGACCTACAAGCAGTCAAAAGATTTTTTAAATTTTTTTTTTTGGTTCAAACTGTGATGACTGGACTTAAATTTGTCACAGAAAAAGAGTATTGCACTAGTTCATTTAACCTCTGCCTATTTTTTTTTCCTATTACCATTCAAGATGAAAAGTTTGGGATTTTTTTCCCTCTTCCTTTTAATAAAGTAAGGGTCTTCAGCTCAAGAATATCTTTGAAGTTGCTTTTCA
Source organism: Climacteris rufus (assembly GCA_013398175.1). Taxonomy (NCBI): domain Eukaryota; kingdom Metazoa; phylum Chordata; class Aves; order Passeriformes; family Climacteridae; genus Climacteris; species Climacteris rufus. The sequence continues at coordinate 841,134 of VZRZ01011485.1, read as the reverse complement.
GATCCTTGATTGGGCTCAGGAGACAAGTTTCTGTATTTCATTGGATTGGAGTTGCTGGTTTACATCATGACCTTGTAAGACTGGTACTGAAAGCAGTGAGATGAATATCAAATTATTTCACTCTGTTCCACAAATTTTTGAACACTTCAATGCTTTTCATATTAAAAACAAAATAAAACCAAAACTCAACAAACCCCCAACTTTCCCTATTATCAGGTACTTAAAGAAACTGAGAAAATGTTAGTTTACAGAAACTTACTTTTAATACTATCATGTTACTTTGACTATGCTGTCATCAATTGTTATTATTTATTACCTAAACTATGTGTTTCAATATTAATTAAGAAATTAAAATGTATTTTTACACCAGCACATTTGAAACTAAAAGAGGGAGAATGAGCCTTTGGGAATCTTATTGTTGGAGTGGAGGAAGTGAGCTTTCAATATGAAGAAATAATGAAAAGTGACCACACATTTTGGTTAGAGTTCAAGTCCTCAGTGAAAGATTGTCATGAGAATGCCATTTATACAACAAATAAATACTTTATTCAGACACTACATTTAGAGAAGAAATTGCCATAAACATGGGCTTGTGGTTTTCTTAATTTCCCCTCTTGATCAGTGTTGCTTACTGATATTTTCTTCTGGGAAATTATCATCAGTCTTGTCCATACTAAAAAAGTTAATTTTATCCTTTTCATAATGTTTTGGAGGACAAGCAAACAAAATCTTTCTTTTAGTCTTACATTCCCATAAGATTTCATTTCATAATGTAATACAGCCACCACCAAAGTATTTGTGATGTGTGATTTGTTACCTGCATTGTTCTGTACATGTGGAAACAGAAGGATTCTGTGGGTGGGGAGTTTAAGATGATTCAAATCCAGATAATTATATGCAGTGTTTCCAAGAGTCCGATGACTTCACAAACGTGTGAATCCAAGTCAAAACTGCCACAAAGTTACAGGGGTTTCAGAACAGTAATTCTTATTCAGGCTTATCTCGGGTACAGAGATGTGTGTTCCCAGGGAGAGAGAAGGGGAGGTGTTGATTTCTTTTGTTCCCTCATAATATTGAAGATCCAAGATTTATTTGCAAAGTTTTTTATTTCTGTTTTGCTTATAAAATGTGATGTCTCCTTGTATTTATCCTTGAAAATAGTTGCATTTAAGTAACAGGTAGGACTGTGAGATATCAGTAACTGAAAACTGAATGTTGTGATTCCATTTGAGGGGGAGATATTTTTCAGTAAGATTAAAAAATCAGAACCTGTGGTGGAATTTTCTTTTTTTTTCCCCCAATAAACTTTTAAAACTGAGGTGATACAGAATTACTTTGCAGGAAGCAGCCTATTTTATGCTATTTTAAAACATGGTAAAGTTTGACAAAATTCTCCTTTCCTAGACTTGAGATCTCTTAGTTGTCCTCAGCAAAACCATGAAAAAAAGTCATAACGGCTTAATTTCTAAATTAAGGTGTGCATGTATGTTCACACAAAAGGAAAGGTTTTTCATGAAAGAGTTTTCAGGCCACTTTTGACCTCCAAAGAAAAGATGACCAAATTTTTCAATCAATTTCTCCTGTCACCTTAAATTAACATTTGGTAAATTTGAGTAAGACACTAAAAGTAATGTGTGTTTAGTGCCTGGGACTGACTAAACCCTCGGAGGGGAATGTGACTCACTGAATAAACCCTACCAGGGAAGGAGGCTCAGTGGGGATGTGCAGGGGTGAGGTGCCCATGGAGCTTGTAGGGTGACTGACAGCTGTTGCAAAGAAGCTGCCAAAACGTGTTTTTTCTTTTAGATATCCAGCTCTGCACAGCTGGGTGCAAGCAGGAGGTGTGACTGTTTCTCCCTGAGTCGGCCAGACCAGTGTGGGGAGAGTGAATAAGTAGTTCAGTCGAACAAAGTGTACAAAACCTCAGCATTTAGCAAGAATTTTGGAGGGTTTTGAACTGGCTTCAACCCAAGTCCTGTGTAACATCAAGTATCTTCAAGTGAGTGCAATTCACATTGAACATTACACCTTCCTTGTATGGAATAGCTTGAAAAAACCTGGCCAGGAAGTGCTGGACTCAGACCACGCCCCAGCTTCAGACACACACACACCTGAAAGAGGAAAAACTCACACACAGAGTCAGCTTTTCAAAGGCATGGAAGAAGTTCAGCTCAAATTCAGTTAAAACATGGTAATTCTGCTTGTATCAGCAGTACCTCTCTAGGAGCCAACTTGGCATTAGTCATACAGCAAAAGAATATTTTAGTCAGCATTTCAGCTTCTATGTTGAGGGGCTCAAAGCCATTCTGGTGGTGTGATTGCCTTAGGGAGGTCTGACATGCCATGTGGGAGGCCTCGCCAATATTTGAAGGCCCCTGTGCCACAGAGTATGCCTGATTTACCATGTGAAATACTGTATTTTGTCCTCAGTCCAGATCCTTACAGTGACTCACAGTCCTTCTTAGGGTGAACCATTGACTTCAGTAAGGTTATTTGCAGTAATGAAGACATGCCAGGAGATACAACAGTTCTGCTAATAGATTTTTTGTAGAGTTATTATGGATTCATTTACCAAATTGAAATAAATATCTTAATGAAATTGTGGATAGTTTTCAAGTGTAGTTCATTATGTTAATTTGTTTTAAAATTAAATGGTACTAAAAGATTATTAATGTAATTTGAGTGGAATATATGAAACTAGATTTTGCCAAAATGAGTAGAAAATAATAAATGCTGTAAAAGGGATTCATACTTCAAAAGATGATAATATGAAGTATATTGTATTTGTGGACTATTGTTCTGGACACATTCATAAATTCAGCTATGAATTCTGATTTTATTGGGTGTTGCTAACAAGGTCATTTGCCATGGATGGGCCATCCCCATCCCAGGCATCCTCACTGTGTGATCTTATTGCGATATGTAGTGCAATCCTCTATTGGAATACTGAATCCAGAAGTGTCACTGGATGCTGGCTGAGCATTTGTTTTACCGTGGCATATTTGCTCCCTGAGAGGTATCCCCTTACACACTTCGTGCTGTAGGGCAAAGCTGAGCTTCTTAGAAAGCTGGCATGGCTTGAGTTGGGAGATCCTTCCAACAGTCTAAAAGACTAGACATTTATTTCACAAATTTGCCTCTCCAGGACAAGAATTTTTCTTTCTTTTTTTGAAGTGATGATACTATTATTTGAGGGCAGTGAATATTTCCAGAACTTTCTATAGGGTTGTCAGGGGTTTGGGTGACCAATAAAAATGTTACTGTAAGCTTTGCTTCCTTTCAAGTTAGGATGTGTCACCAACCACTGCTCGATGGGTGATGATAGTTTCACCATCAGGGAGTTTTACACCCACATCCACTGTAAAACTTTTAAGTTGTCCCCAAATTTAATGTGATGCATGGAATGGAGCAAAATTTGTTACTGCTCTTTGATTTCCTGGCAGAGTGTCTTGAACTCTGCTACTGCACATGTTCCAGGGATATTACCAAGTTTTCCCAAGCTTGGTTTGTCTGGGGGATGCAGGCAGGCAATATAATATTCCTTGCACAAGCAAACTACTTCTAGTGTAGCTGTAGGTTATTGTTCTCACTCTTTAAAAACCGTTTCTGAAAAACGTTAGAACTGTATGCTGATGGTAGATAATCAAGAAAATCCACAGTTTAGGGAAAACGTGCCATATGTCTCGTAATTCCAGCACACAATGGGGTCTCTCCTTAATGACTTCCTCGGTGCCCCCAATTGTATCTTGGTGTTAGAAGACATATGGAGCCTTTTCCCCTTAACTGTGAATTTCCTTCCTGTCACTGTTTTTTCTTACAACCTTAATCTGCTTTTAATGCACTGCAGTTGTCTTTTCCTGCCAATAATCTTTTATCCCTTGTTAGGCGACTTCATTACAAATGACAGAACTAGAACTTTTACACTTGGAGTGAGATGAATGCTTAAATTCAACTTTATTTCCCAATAACTGAGCAACAAGAGGGCTTTGAATTAAACTTGATATCCTATGTTAGCCTTCACACTTTAAGACCTGTGCATATCTGGTTGCTGATGGCATAAATATTTGGTGACATTTGGTGTTCTGTAATCTGTGTGTGTGTGTGTGTGTGTGTATGAAAGACTCTGGTGTGGTGCTAGCTGTTGTTTCTGAACATCTTGTGGAGCTCTATGTATAGAAATACACTTGTTTTGCAGTCTGATATATTTTGATAAGTTTTAATAATTTTAACAGTTTTACAGTGTGCAGTTTGGCTCTGGCTGTATAAGAAATGACACAAGCTACAGTCCCAGTTTCAAGGATAACTGTGTCTTCTAAATATTTTATGTTTTACAGTGGTGATGTACAGATTTCTTTCAGAATGCAAGTGCAGCAAACTGCAGAAAATGCAGAGAGAGGAGGAATGAATTTTCACACATTTTTTTCAAATTTAGGAGAATATGATTCATATTCCACTCTAATGAATTTATGAAGGGCTAGTCTTACTGATCTGTGCTTTTATTTAAAATATTTTAGACAGAAATATTTATAACTGGAAATGTCCTTGTTGATTCAAGGCCTGAAGAGATCAACAAGACTTTTCATAAGGCTTTGAACATGGCTTTAAAATGTCATGTAGGAAAGAAAAGATGTAAGATGATTTGCATTCTGATATTGAGTATCTTGTGGTACATGAAGGCAAGAGAGCCAGTGCAGCCATTTGCTTTTCAGGACTTAGGAGCTGGAGTAGAAACCAGTACCCTTCTTCCCAGATGGGAAGAGGCCTCACGCTGGAATCCTCTTTGATGCAGATGCTTTATTAAATGAAGGTGACCTGAGAACAACATGCATCAGAACTAGAGCTGGCTTAGGCTGTTTTTCTACTACCTAGACTAGCACTGAAAATAAAATTATGGCACTGATTCACAGTCCAATTGACAGTCTGCTCCTGAGACAAAGCAGATTTTGATGTTGCACAGTGCTGATGATGCCAGAGCTACAGTTTTGCTTTTAAAATTCACAGAAATATGTATTGATTAAACATGAAAATACCTGTTAGTTGTTCAAGGTTTTTACTGCTTTGCAGGCAGTGTATTCCCAGAGAGAGTGTAGTAAGATTTATTTTTAAGTTTGAATATTATGGCTGTAGTTGAAAGTTATTATAAGCAAATCTGAGATTCACTGTTGATGGAGTTGGTAGAAAAATTTTATGATCATCTAATTTTTATCATTTATCTGTGATGGATGAAGGCTTGTTGTGAGCCTGTGGTGGTAGAATACACTGAGGGATGTTTCATTTGCAGTAAAGGATTATCAGTAACTGTAGGTTTGCTTTCAGACTTGGAAACACTCTAATTTTTCAGTCAGTGAAATTTTTGCAGAAGAGAATCCCCCCTTTTGCCTTTTACATAGAATTGTCTGATTTCCAGCCACACCACAGAAAAACTCTGGTCTCCTGAACTGTAAGAGATTTCAACATGCAGCAGATGAGAGAGGGTTGGTTGTTATCCAACTGTGGAGTTTGGAAGGCTTCCTAGTGGTCTGCTGATTGCAACATTTTTAGATCAAAGCTGGGGAGGGGTTGGCAGGGGGAGGTGATGGTCCATGAAAGTGGTAAGCAGAACTGTCTCATAACCTTCCCCCCTATTGCCAATAGACTATTTGGATGAAAACAAAGAACTGAACAAATTTTACAGATGCTTGAGAAAAACCTTCCTAAAAATGTATCATTTATGAGAGCTCATAAATGAAAGCTTGAGTTTATCATACTCTTTGTGCAGGCAAATATTTCTTTTTGTGTGTGTGTTAATAAAGTATCTGTGGGTTGGTTGGTGTTTTGGGTTTTTTTCCTTCCTCCTGCCTTTTTATGTTTCTTTCTTTGGAGTGACATTTTTAACTGGGGGTGATCAGTTGCTTGTTGTCACTGAAGTAATGTTTACTGAAGAAAATATATTTTCCTCCCCTCACAGTTGCTGGCTGGACATCACAATTACCAGATGCCAAGCTATAGAACACAGTTTTCCAGAAAATGGCATCTGGCTTCCTGGCAGAGTCCACAGGCACTTGTGTTGATGGTTTTGGAGATGCAGCTGGGTCTGGGTGGCTGCTGAGGGAGTATATGGTCCACCCTGTCATTCTACATGCTATTTACCTTTGGCTCACCTTTGATTCGGAATCATTTAAGCACTTGTGCCTTTCTATATTGCTATCAAACATCAGTCTTTCAAATGGCTTTATGTGGATCCATTCACAGTCAGGAGAAGAAAGCCATTTCACAGGATCACTGATTTTCTGCATGTCCATGTTATCTATAAACCTCCTCGGGTACCAGCAGGAGGTTTATTTGTGTACTGCCAACAGGGGAATTGAACCCTTCATTTAAAGGGAGAGAGAAGAGAGGGAATCCAATAATCTTCCTGTGAATGCAAATATGTAATCACATCTGATTTTGTTCCACACCTAAAGATGCAAAAGACTGAATTGTTGTGTAAAAACAGTGCTGGTACCATTGTGGCATAGAGGCACAGCCCTCCCTCCACCTGGGAACACCTGCACCCCTTGGATCTGATAGGCACCAGCTAGGGCTGGATGAGGGTTTTGCCCAGTGAGTAACTGTTTCCTGAGATGCCAAGTGCATTCCAGAATGATCCAAAACACAAATAGCTCACTAGTGGTCAATAAAATGAGTTCTCCAGCTCCAGCTGCCAACCTCCTGTGCTGTGTTAGGGGAATGATGATTGCCCCTCACCATGTTTTGCTTCCCTGTTTGTCTGCATCTTATCACATGTCTTGGATGCACTTTATAGTGGTACTGGTAGGCACCACTGGTGCTGTAAATAGGATTTATACAGAGCAGATTCGGATTCTGGAGCCTCTTTCTACTGGTAGAGGCATCTCTTTTTGGCTGGAACACTAGGATTGTTTCCCTGCCCTGCTGCTGCTGCTGGAGAAACTCTGCTGGACATGACTGACAGTACTTTACTCTTCTTTCCTTTTTCAAGTTTCTACCAAGTTCCTGCTCATGAGCCATCCCTCCTTTCATTTGATCTGCATGGCTGGTGCCAAGAAGGCACCCCCCATTGTTGTGTTGCTGTATGAAAATCTGCAAACAGTCCCTGCTCTGATTTTAATGAGAGCAGCTCAGATGCAGAATCATTGCTATTACATCTAATTGGTAGTCCACACTGTGGTATTTAAAATGGAGTGGTGGCAAGGATTCAATGTACAAATCTATTTATTTATAACTGAGTAACCTTCTGTTCAATGATATTATGGATTGTAGCTAGGGAGAAGGATTCAGCCCGCCTGCAAATGTCTGGCTCAGTGTTGACTAGAACATGGCTTTTGTTCCCCTGCTAGTAGTGACAAAGCCTTTGACAGCATCCTGGGGGAGCTGGTGCATGCCTGAATTCAATTTGCTTGATGTCCTTTGACCAAGCTGCAATTCACTGACTTGGTATAATTTTTGATAGGCAATGGCTGGGGATAAAATCCCATATGGCCTTTTACATCATTCTCTTTGGTACCTGGGAAAGGAGAAGACTATATCAGTAAAAGAATCTGAAATGTTCTGAAGAACATGAAAAACATTAGAAATGCCACACAGTGAGAAACCTTGCAGTGAACTTAACAATATTACATTCAATTTTATTTTTCTTTGGCTGCCATACATTCATGATCTTATTAAGTTTCTAAACATAAACATATTCCTTTTAAAATACATCTTCAAAGTATACTTGAATCCTAGCCCTATAGGGACTTGACATATCAAAAGAAATTTGCTGACATAAACTGGTATGTAGAGCTTGATCTATTCTAATATATGATTTTAATGTTTCTCATTTTCTTGCCTTGCCAACTCACATCTATCATACACTGTCACATTTAAGTTTCCTAAATTACTGCTTTTAACTTTTTGTCACTTATTCTGTGAAGAGATATATTCTAAAGCCCAGCTCAGCTTTTTTTTCTTTTTTTCTTTCTTGTGATTGTATCTTAATATTAATAGTTTGAGGGGAAAATGGAAATTTTTGCTCAGTTAAGGAGACAGCACTTTTTGATAGATTTGGGATTCAATATTGTCCTGGTTTCAAATTCAAGACCTGATTTAATTTCCAAGCAAAGCACAGAATTCAGTGAGGCAAATGGAATAATGGCATGTGCAAAAAGGGAGGGTGTTCTGAGTGTTGCAATTACGAGCAAGACAAAATATATCTCCACTACATCTGTTTATCAATGATGGATAAATAGATTCATTTCCTATTGTTTGCAGTACAGGTGTTGATGACAAAGCGCTGTGGTAAATTCTGTTGTTTGCAGGATAAGAGGAAATAATAATTGCACTCCTTAATCAAACTGCTTTGACCTCAAGCTGCCAATTTCAAAGTTGCTTCTTTCTACACTTACAGTTGATTTTAGGCACCGCAGCCTTTTAGCCAATGAGGTGTGTATTTTAAGAGCTACACACCTTTCTGGATTCAGGAAATATGAAAATTGTGCCCCTCTGTGCCACAGTGAGAGCTGCTAACATAAACATCTTCCACAGAAAATTGCAAGTGGTGATCAGCCCAACCCTCTGCTGTCTTTTGGATAAACTGAGAGAATTTAATTTCTTAATCCTCTGATCACCATATATTGTTTCCAGACCTGATTGCATTCTAATTGCACTTTTCAGCTTATCATCAGCTTAAGCAGAGAGTCAGCCCTAAAAAGTGCTTATCTTCAGTTAGGATGAAAGCTCAGTAGAAATAGGTTAGGTTTTTTAAGATACAAAGAAAACCCGAAATTAAGTAGATGGGTGGGAAGATGAAGAACAAAGTAATTCAAGTTTGCCATTTGTCTGACTGGAGGAAGATTGAATTTATTTACAGGCTCTGTGTCTGGATTATTTAAAGGTGTATTTTAAAGAGGAAAAGGAGGCATTTTTATGAATATTGATTTGAAGCCTTTTGTATTCTTAGAGCAACATGTGATTTGTCAGTAATGCTCACTGTATTCATAGGGACTATATCTTTTTTTATTGTTAACTTCACACGTATCCCTGCCTGTATTCATGTGTAAGGAATTGTAATAGCAACATTTGCAATGCATATATGAGAGGTTGCCTGTTTTTCTTTATAACAGATATACAGATGTCAGAGGTCCATCATTTGTAATCAGTTTTGCACTGTCAAAATAGAGAAGGTATCTGTGATGGACAGGAAATATATCAGAAAAACTGATGTCTGAGCTTCTGAAAAATCCTTTGTCATAAAAGGCGAGAAAATATGTTGTTAAAAATTGTGGAAGATATCATGGTTTCCTTTTTAAAATTGATTTTTTGCTGCCAAACAACTGTTCTTTTACATGTATTTAAATGGAACAGCACTTAACATTCAGCATACTTAGTTCTGTTGGATATCCTCTGCTGCAGTTTTCTTTTTCAAGGGTATCATTCGATCACCCAGAATGTGAAGTGTTTGTACTTCTGTTCTTTAAGGGGAACAACACATCTATATTACACAGAAGTCACACTTCAGTGATTTATTTTGCTCTGCAGAAGTGTGTACGCAGCACCGGATTAGTTTGCAATAGGATAGTCTCATCTTCCTCTGGTCACACAGGGCAAATGCATATGCATTTGCTAGAAGAGGAATAGAAAGTGTAAGATAACTAATCTACATTTAAACAAACTGTCCAGGCAGCCAGCAGAACTGGGAAGGGGTCTGAGCTGTGAAGGGAGCTGGGGCCTGCTTTGCCTTTTCTTCCTCTGAAGCACTGGGCATGAATAAATCTTGTATTCATTCCTGGCCCCCAAGTGCACTGTGCCAGGAGGGTCAGCAGTTTTTCTGTCCCATTGGCCTGAGAGAATCCAGGATTTAGCATTTAATTCATTTAGCTTGGTAGTAGCTGTCAGGATGTGAAGGGTGATGCTGTTTGCTCATCACCAGTGTAGGAAGGTATAGATGAAAAGTGTGTGAGATGCTCCATGGGTCCTGTGCCCTGTCCTTTTCCATCACACCATTCATTGTGATTTTTGGCAAGTCCTGAGGTATTTCAGCTTTTTTTGAAATCAGATGGGCTTTTCAGTTCTGTGGGAATCACTGTGATTTTTTTCTTTTTAATAACCTGTAGAACTTGAGTAATTGAAAGATTAGGCAATAAATGAAGCTCTATAAGTACACTGAGTATTGTCCAATATGTTTATGTCCTAAACCTTATGATTAATCTTGCCTTGCATTGGAAAATGCTCTTGATTCAGGGTTGTTTGTGCTGAAGGTGAAGTCAGTAAAATAGCCTCTCTACCATTCTCCCTGATTTCCCTTTGAAGTTCACCACCACATCTCCCTTCACTTCAGCAGTATTGCTCCTGATATACTCCACTGTAAAGAGTGAAGTGGATCCCTGAACTGGTTTCTGATCTTTGAAAGAAATTTAAAGGTATCCACTGAGAATGTCATGATATCAATTCCAATGGAAACCTTGAAATTTGAGGCTCAAGCCCGTCAGACATTTAAAAATTTTGAGGGACAAGAATTTTCAAACTTCTGAAATAAAGAATCACACTTGAAATGAGATTATTGCTTTGTGACATTTTTGGAAGAATATTTACTTAGGTTAAATGAGATAAAAGTGTGGTGAAACCAACACCTGACAAGAGGCAGCAATCACCAAAGGTGGTAGGTGGTGGACAATGAACAGTGAGGTTGCAGGGTGCATGTCATGGTTGCTGGCAGTGGATGAGATAAAAGTGTTGGTAAAATGCAGTCCTGCATGTGAACAGCAATCTCCAGGCCCTGTGGGTTGCCTTTTAAATAGTTAGTATCACTCATTTTTCTCAGTTTTCCTGATATCATACTCTCATGTCTCATATCAGATATTGTTGGAGTTTTTCCTCTTCCTGATGACTCTTCCTCCTCCTTGCTTATGGGATTTGTTTTTATGGAACTATCCACAATGGATATTTCTTATTTTCGTGGGATTGTAAATACCTGAGGCATTTTCTGTGTTTTGTACTAACAAGCATAAAACAACTGTACCTAGCAGGTGAACTGCCTTGTAAGAATGCAGTGAGGCTTTGGGTTTAATCTCCTTGACCCTTTACCTAAGCCCATCTAATCTACTAAGTTTCTTACTGGCATTTCATTGAGCAAATAACCATGTTTGTGTCAACCATGAATTGAGCTCTAAGGCTTTTTGTCACATGAACTTTACCATGCCTTCTATGATTAAAACCTTCTACTTCTTACCAGATATTTCTTCATCTTTATTAACAGTATAATGTGATGCAATATGGGTAAAGTTCAGTCCAGAGTTCCTTGATGTATTTTATGAAACATGCCACAAAGTAATTAATTTTAACTGTTCCTTCTAAGAGCTAATTTAATTTTGACTTAATTAATATGATGCATTTAATTAATATAAAATTATCATAGAAAAGTGCAAATTAATTTGTAATCCATCACTTGAAAGTTTGTCTCAATTAGTAATGCATTTACAGTTTTATGCAGATTGAATGGCAGTGGACCTCTTAGTAGGCAACCTCTTTGAGAGAAGGATTGGAGGGAAATTTTCAACAAAAGTAGGTGGTGAAAAACCACAGAACTTTCACCAGTTCATACAGAAAGCCATTTTTGTTTGTTCTGTGTCAAAACAGAGCATTACTTTTTCTTTGCTTTTTTCTCTTTTTCTTTGTGAACACAGAGCTATATATAACAAAAGCTTCAAATTCAATGCTTTTAATGTAATGATTGTCTGGTAATGCTGCAAACAAAGCATTTCCATTTTAGTTCAGCACAGTGGTGTTTGTTTTCCATTGCTAACTGTGACCAACATGTTTTACAGAAGACAGAGAGATTTTTACTTTCAATGGTTCTACCAGGATTTGGGGGCAAGGGGAAGGGCAAATAGGACAGTGTGTTGCAGCACCTATATTCTAAGTCAGAAGATTTTTCTGAACCTCAGTGGACATCAAGGCTTCTATAGGAACAAAGAGGCTGATATTGAGGCAAAGAGATATATCACCTTTATTTGCTAATTTGGAGAGATATTATTTATATAAGAGAATGTTAATTGATATTTCACAAAGGAATTACTTCTAATTGCTACCATTAAGTTGGGTGGAGGCATTTGTTTGTCTTTAACCCTAAAAAGAGATCTATTTTCCCCCAATAATGAAGTCTGATCATCAACTTAGGAAAAAGTGTTCCTTAACGAAAGTTTGGCAGTATGAGTCCTTAAGTGTTTAAGACTGTGGAGAGCACAACCCACATAATTTGCCTGACCTAGTTACCCAAGTCTTAGATTTTTTTTCTAAGATGCTTTCAACAATGTCTCTTCCCTTTGATTCATTACTTTCATGACATCTTTTGGAAGGTAATTACAGATCTGTCAATGAAGTAATAGAATCATCATGAAAATTCTCCTGTGCAAGTCAGAATAAATACCATGACCTCTTTTTGCATTCTGTTTTCTGAACCAATTCTCTGATCTGTTATATGGTCAAACATATGCAGTAGGCCAGGTAATGGTTTGAGTGAGCAGTAGTTCAAACCATTATTTAAAGTCTCCATAATTATTTGAAAGATACATACATCTGTCAGAATTCCTCACAGGGTTGTTTTTTTCCCCCCTTCCATTTTTTTATTCAGCTATACACTACCTTTATATATTTAAAGCTGCTGCTTTTGATAAACATGCCAGTCATCTTTGTAGATTTAGGAGTAGACCTAATTAAGGTGATGTGTGTTCCCTGCTGATTCTTTTCTGCCAAGAGGTGCATAAGAAAACAGAAATGAACTCTGCAACATCAGTTGAACAGATTTCTTTTGAGTTTCTTTTCTGTCAATGATATTCTTACAGTTTTACCAAGCAGGCCTTAAAAAGACCTTTGGTATTTTGGCTGAGAAAGTACAAGATCATTGTGTTGCATCATTTGTTCATGTGGTATCTGAGCAAATGAGGATAAGTAATTCTTGCTAATTTTAATTTCCAGAGGTGATAGTCTTTGTTTTAAATAGTTGGCTTGAAGGATAAGTATCTTGGTGGCAATGTGCTTTTGATACACAGCATGATACTTTCACTTTTTAATTAAATTAATTTGGGTTGTGATTGAGTTGTGAAACAGTTATTCAGATGGAGATTAAACAGATGAAGCAAAATAAAGCTAAAATACTGTGCAAGATAAATACAGTGCAGTGTGATTTCCTCCCACTTCTAAACCTGGATCTTCAGGTGTCCTCTCTGTCTGTGACTGCAGGGCTGGGGGTTTGGGGTAGTGCAAGGCCAGATGTGGCTGTGCTGGCCCTTTGAGAGCAGAGCTTTGGACCTGAGCTACTCCTGCTGCCTGGGGAATGTCAAAAGGGGACACAGCACAGCCTGCAGAGTGCCAACACCAGATTTTAGAGCATTCTCTCCTCTTGCAATGCCTGAATGCTTTCTTCTTCCTCTTATCAGTAGAGTTGGAGTCCAAATACTGAGTGTAATTTTTCTCTAGTTAATGATAGTTCCCAAATATCAGCATTGCTTGAGGCTAAATGATTCGTTTTAGTAAAGGGCAATGTCAGTAACTCTAAGAGATTAAATTATTTAGCTAATTCTTCAGAACTTTGCTATTTTAAAAGAGAGATCTTTTCACTTACACAGTAGAAAAGGATGGTTCGTTTACCAGCTTTTCTTTGTGAAATGTTTTAAAACTGTAAACTGCTCCTATCAGCATCAGTTTAAGGAAGCAGATGACAAGAAAAGTGTTTGAAGTTTGGGATCACTTCCATCCAAATGGCTGTTTGGAACACAGGAACAGTTAAAGGTTCATTGCCACTCAGAGTGGTTCAGCACTCCACAGAGCAAAAGGATGACTGTGCTCTTTGAATCTATGTGCAAAAAACCAAAAAAACCCGACATTTTGTAGCCTCAGTGTTTAAACATTACTTTGGGACAAATTTTGCACCTGGTTACACAACCATAGCTTTGAAACTTGAGAAGTTCTGGCACTATTTTCATAGCTGTCAATACAACAGTCAGAAAAAAAAAATGTGTACTAGGAGAATAAGTCTCAGGCTGTAACAGGAGACACTAAAAAATATTTTTGACTTAGAATCTGACACTTTAAATATGAATAATAATAATAAAAAAAAGACACAGGTTTTTAAACTACTCTAGAAAATATGGAGAGAAAATGGTCACCATTTCTTGTCTAATGAAGAAGATTCAGACATGGGACTGGAAGAGAACCCTGTGGTTTTCTGTCATTTTTTCAGTTCTGTCCTGAGGACAGTTCAGGCTGTGCTTGTAAGTGCTTCTATAAAGGATGCTTAGCTGCCTACATTGCAAAGGACCTCTGTGGTCTGGAGATCTCAGTGGTCCTGCAGTTGCATCTGCCTTAGATGGAGCCTTTCCAGGTGCATCCCAGCATTCTTACTGTGAGCCAGTTGAAGTTTTGGAAATGGTATTAGGTAGTGAATAGGTTTATTTATATCGCCTGAAGATATCCTATTATTTTTATTTTTTCTAAGCAATAAGACAGCTAAAGAAAGAGTATTCTGTCAGCAAAAGCCTGGTAATAAGTATTAATTTTTATATAAAAAAGAAAAACCACAATCCTTTGTTTTGGAATACCATTTTTCTACCCCTTGGAAAGATGTCCTGGGCAGAAAGATACCTTAGATCAGTGTATGTAAGTTATCTCTTATTAGATGAACACTGAAGTTTTATGGCTCTTCCTTTACAGATCCTATTTCTGCTCCAATTAACCAGACAGTTAAAAACTGTTTAGCATTTTCAACTTAATCAGGAATTACATTTTTTTTTCTCTCCTTTGAGACAGGCTATAGTCTAACAGAAAGCAAACCTGCCATATCAGCACTAGTGCCAGATGATTCTGTAGTAAAAAAGAAGAATTTAAATGTCTGGGTTGCAGTGTAATATACAGGTGGAAGTGAAGTCATGTTCTCTTGATGAGCATCACATTTTGGCTGCGAAATTTAAAGAGAAATTTTTGTTATGCAGGCATCTCCAATAATATATAAGGAGCAGTATAGAAATATTTCAGGCTCTGTACAGAGAGCTGTGATATTGTTACATTTGATGTGACCACAAAACATTTGTTCTCACTAAAGTCCTATCTCTGCCTGCAAAACTTAAGGGCAGAACTTGAGCTGGATGGGATAAGGCCACACTTTCTCCCTCTCCAGCTGTTCTGATATCTTAATGTCACAGAAAATGGAAGCCAATTGTTCTCCTCATTCTGAGTCTTATAGAAACTGGTTCAGAAACTACATATAGAATGAACAATAATGCTACAACATCATTAATTTTCACTTTCCAAACCTTGAAATATTATCAGCATGTTTAAGATGGGGAATCTTGGGCACTTTTAGGAAATAGAGAACTGCAGATAAACTGATGCCCATGACTTTTGTGTGGCCATCCATACATGCCAAGAGTGTAACATTACTTCAGGTGTGAGGTAGAGTTAATTTGAGGGAAATGGAACATGTCCCAGCATGAACTTTGTAAGAGGCTGCAGATGAGCAGCTGTGAGGGTGATCTCACACCCTGTGAGTGTGATCCTGGCAGCTCCTTCCTTGGCTATTGCACTGGTACAAAACCACTCAAGGACTGCTGATGAGACAGGGCAGGAGAGCTGAAAAGTGCATTGCATCATTCTGGATGAAAGAGGAAAGGAAACATACCTTTCTGTCTGTGTCTGGAAATGGAAAGAGTTTAATAGCAAAAAAATCCATCTTCATTTTCAAACCAGAAATATGGTCCAGATACTGACAGAAGATCCAGATGCCACCCTGGGCTTGGATAAGGATAGCGATTGGTCTCATTGCTGTGCAGCGGCTGAATCCACATAGCTTTGCTATTTTTGTCTTGTATTGTGCATTGTGCAATTTTCCAGTGACTTCTGGGGGAGAACTTGATCACGAAAAAATGATCATATGGTGTCTTTAGAAACTGTTAGTGGTGCTTTTTATTGTTTCTAATTTTTAATGGCCTTTTTATGGCCGTTTAGGACAGGCTGTCCATAGTTATCTTGCAGTTCTGTAGTGATCTAAACTTTTATCTTTACCAAATAGACAGCATAAAATGTTTCCACTTGGTGGTGGAAGTGCATGACAGCAGAGACACCTTCTTGTGTAACTTAGTGATGAACTAAATAAGGGAAAGGTGACCATTTACCAAGTTTCAATACAGAAAGGAGCCTTTTCAGGCTTTTAGTCTGTTCATTTTAGCCACTATGATGCAGTAGGTAACCATTTTGTTTGAGTAACAAATGAGATTATAATAATCTCATGCAATCACTCAGTTTTAATCAGCTGAGTGGGAAATCTTGGCTTTCTTATCAAAGGGTAGTAGATAAAAAGCGATACCTTTACAGATTGTTATGAAGGGACCACTCACCTCCTCTCTTTCAAACTAGAACTGGTACTGAGGGAGTTATGTACTGGGTGAAAATGCCTTAATTAAAACAGACTGATATCTAAATACAATTAGATATTGGGGGGATGGAGGGGTGCAGAAACGTTTTATATTCATTGGTTTCCACAACAAATGCATAAAGTGAAACAAAAACAGTAGGAAAAAAGCTGAATTTCCTGATGAATCATTCAAAATGACAAATTAAAATAAATCTGTTCTTACAGGCACTGGATGGAAACTTTGTCTTTTTGGAATGTCTAAACAGTCCATACAGTTGTAAAAACACCTTGTTAATGCAATCTGTACACTTGTTCCAGTAAGGAATTAGAGTTTTCTTTCTCACCAGGAGAGCAAATATTTAACCAATGAAGGAAAAAGAAGAGAGAGATCTTTAAAATTAAAACTTTGCCTTCTCATGAGTATAAACTGTATTGCAGAAGTGCTGCCTGTGGCTATTCTGTTCCAACACAAATCCAAACATTTGCATCACATCTTTGCTATTAGAATTGGACAGTCAGACCTATGCACACAACTTTGGGGTCTGCAGCTCAGCTACTGTTGGGATAGAACATTCATTTAGAGAGGAAGCAATATTTTGGACTGTATAGACTGTATGTGCCTTTCACCCTTCAATGTGGGGAGAAAGAGACACAGCCTAACCCATGTAAATGTAGTGGGTTTAAGCCCATCTCTGGATGCTTTCTCTGCTAAGTAATGACAATTACAAATACAAAACTCAGTACCAAATGTTCCTGTTTAACTGCAGTTTATCAGTTATGTGGTGGGTTGACTTGAGCTCTCTGCCAGCTGCCCACACAGCCGTGCATTCTGTTCCCCTCCTCGGCAGGATGCGGGAGAGAAGAAGACGGAGAAGCTGGTGGGCCTGGGCAGGTTCTGTCCTCTCTGGAGCACATTCTACCCGAGGTGTCCCAGCCTGGCTGAGGCTCAGGGAAGGGGTAGGGTGTCCCAGATGGGCTATGCTTGGCATGGAGAAGCCCTGGGGTACAGAGTCCCCAACCCTGCTGCTGACATATCATAATTTTGTCTCTTGAGCAAAGGCTGTCAACAAGCTGTGTAGGTATGCTCCTGAATGCCAGAGGAGTCATCAACCTTAACAGCAGAGCCCACAACCCTTGAAAAGTGAATCTGAAACCAAATCTGTCTCTGGGTTTTTGTGCTGAACAACAGCATTAGTGCCTTTTATGTGTTTTATTGCTGCAAAAATGCTTATTGTTGCTTGCCTGTTTGAATTGCTACAGCACTTCTATATAGATGGTAGAAATAACTGCTTTGGGCATTAAGTTGGTGGGTTAACACAGAAATTGGAAAATGCTGCCCCATAATGCAAGGCCAAGAGCAGCCTGCAGAGAAGTGCACCAGCCCAGCAGCACGAGGGGCTGCAGGGTCTGAGGTCCTGGAGCTGCTGCCCCATCCTGCACGGTGTTTGTGGGCTCTGATCCACTCCCTGCAAGGCCTTGATGCGGGAGCATTTTGCTTAATAGGCAGAGATGGATGACAGGCTTCTGGGGCTGGGGTGGGAGACTGCTATTATGTAGTTTACCAACTGATGTACCCTTCTTGCTGGTGATAATTGCTGAATGTTTCTGCAACCTTTGAGTGTAGTCATTCTGCTGCTACAATAGGGTGTCATTTCACTGTAAGTGGCAGGGTGAATCATGGTAAGTACAGCATATCCAGCAGAACAAGTAATTTGCTGACTTAGTGCTATCTATATCTCATGATATGCAGGTAAGTAAGGCAATTTTTCCTAAAGGAAGGAGGAAAAAGCTAAAATTGCTTTTTCTTTATTCCCCTTCTCTCTGTCTTCCCTCCTCCTGCTCCCCATGATGATTAGACAAAAGCCATCTAAAGGCAAGAAAAAGAATAATTTCTGGTAGACTTAGAACTGCCTGAGTCATCAATCCTTCACAAAGACCAAGGGCCCACTTCCTTTTCATTTTATTCTTTTGGCTTTTAGATTTATAATGTTGTTAGGAAAAAGAGATTCAGCCTCTTGGTCTATAAGAACCTGTTTAAACATAAAGAGGCATTTACTTACAAATAGCACCGTATTGCCTATGCATTTATCTTGACAGTCCAGTTTAATTTATAAAGCATAATGTGCTTGTAACTCAGCCTGAGAAATGTAGTTTAGCAAGCACTATTGACTTACTAAATCTCCTTCCTCCCTCTTATTGTAAATCTGATAAACCTAAAGAAGCATTCTGGGTACTAGAGAATCTAAATAGTAAAGTGGGGTTCTTCAAGATGATCTTGATAATACTTCACTTAAAACTGCAAGTTGAAGCAATAGTTTATCCTATTGTGAAGTGGTTTAATCTTTCCTTGATCATTTCTCAAAGTTGTGGATGTGCCGTACAGTAAAATTGCCAGACTTGTGCTGAATTGCAGCTTTAGAACCCATTATTCTGAAAAGGTTATCTAAATTGAATGGCTTTAAGATGACTTGTAAAGTCATTAGAAGACTTCTAGCCCTTTATGTGTTTGACCGCACAACCTGCTGTGATTCATTTGGGCCCTGAGATGCAGCTTTAAATCTGTTGTTTGCTCACTGATTTGCAAAGGGAAGTGTATGTTTTCTTCCCATTTCTGACAAAGGCAATGCAACATTTTATTTTAACCTTCTGCTTATGCACAGATCAGTTATGTAAATCCCATAACAATGATCTATTTGTCATATAAATAGTGCCAGGAAGATAAAAGGTTGAATCACAGGTTGTAAGCTTAAACACAGACTTCACACTTGGAATGCCTCAATCATCTCACCCTAATGCTTTAACTGCTTATCAATTCTCAGAGAAAATCTAAGTTCCAAGTTTCAAAGAAATCTGGTTCCATAAGAAATATGTATTTTTTATATTTGTTAAATTACTTGAGGCAACTTAGCACCTGCTTAAGCAATAGAGTTACATTTTGTTATTTTTTTTTGTTTCAGTTTCTTTTAATATGCTTAGAAGTAGTTTAACATTGCTGCCTTCTCTCATTCTGCTTTGTGATGTGGCAATAGCTAATGACAGCTTTGTAACAAGTGATTGTAGCAAATACTTTACTAAGCTTTTCTTACCCAGGCTTATTATTTATGGTTTGATAACTTTTCAAAATTCTCAAATATATTTTCATTTAAAGTTTGGGATTTCTTTTTAATATTTTGCCTATTTTCTAGCCAATATGAGTTACAGTACTTTTTCTGTGGTCAGAGACAAATTTCCAGCTGTACTGTCTCATATAAATATGTTCTCACTCTCTGAGTATGTAAGAGATTAGGGAGGCACCATTTGTATCTGTCTCTATATTCTTAGCATCATAATATTCTCTTATGTGACTGTCTTCTCTATTAAGACTTTCTCTTAATAACTTTCTTCATCCTGACTTTCATATTCCGTTCTTCCAGTTAGTTTTTCATTACCAACCTTGATCTAGCAAGATGTTGCAGAGAGATTATTCCAGCACAAATGGGAGAGGATGCTATCTGTTCATGGACAGATGGCTCAGCAGTCCCCTGCACTAAATAACACTGAGTCCCAAGCCTCTCCTTTCTCCAACTGTGCACCTTCCACTAGAACAAAGGACAAATTTATTTATTTTCAGTATTTATGATGGTAATATCTTTTTCATGTTCAGGTGAAGCTATTTTCATCACTGTGATCATAGAGAGAAACGGCCTCACTGTTTTGCACAGTTTGTATTCAAACTGTGCACCCTACAACTTGAAAGGGGAAAAGCAGTTAAAGTACCATGATTTTCTGGTGTTATTCTTGATTAGATTGATGTAAATTTTGAAGGAGTTGAAAGATCTTAAATGCGTTGGTCATGTTTAGACAAATGGCACTGAGGATGAGGCTGGGCCTTGTGCCCTTGACCACAAAAGCAAGCCAAGTTCTGATCCCTGCTATTGATTTCAAGCACATAGAAGCCAGCTAATTTTTTTTGTCAGAGGACCCTGCAAGTCTGCAGTTTTCTTCCTGAATCAAGTAAGCAGTAGTCTAATTCTGACATAAATCCTGTACTGTAAATAAGTAGGAAAAAATCACAAGGTATTCAACTTTGATTGCCCCATTATTTTTTAGGGGAATTGGAGTTTGGATTTTCGTGTTGACTATAATGAAAGGAATGCTTTGCAGTATAGGAAGGGTAGTTGCAGGTAGTAAGAATGCCATGTACAAAGCAGGGCTTCTGTGAAGAGTGATAAACCCCAAGGTGTCTAAAACCTTGAACAAAAGTCTGTAACAGTGTCTGTCTTCTCTGGAAAAGAATAGTTCTTATTTTTGTTCTTGAAGCCAGTCGGGCAGAAAAGAAAGGTAATGAGGAAGTGATTATTCAATTAAAAGTTGTCTTAGAGGAAAAAAATATCAGCACTTTGGAAAGGCTTGTAATTTCTGAATTCCAGATTCAATAAAATCTCAGACAACTTCATTATCAGTAAAGTAAGGTTTAATGATTGCAAACAGAAAAACAATTTAAAAACAGACACTGCACAATATAGAATGGAACTGTGATCCAACATAGCCTGAAGCATTCACTGAGCTGGACACTTGCAATGGGTTAAATTGTGACTTGGATCACATCCCAGCCTCCAAGAATGATTTGCATCTACATGTCCTCTCCAGCTATCAATAAAAGATGAGCTTGAGAAGAAGTGGGTATGAAGAGTTTGATGTTAGGCCAGTTGTAGATTGATGTCACCCTCTCCCAGCTCCTCAAAGAAACCTCCTTTCCAGTAGACCAGTTCCCTTGTATTTTCCCATCTGCCTCTGCAGGGAAAGAAAGCAAAACCTTCTGAGATATAACAGAATTTCATAACACAGCAGTTCGTGTACACATTGGGTATCTGGTGCTCTGTACTGCTTGTTATGTGTAAAGCAAAGATGAAATTCTGGCTGGGTATTTATACCAGGGCTGCTCCCTGGAGGTTCTCATTAGGCCACACAAACTGGGCAGGCTTTTGAAAGCAATCAGCTGATACTTGGGGGATTGCACATGGAGCAGAGATAAGATTGACCAGAGTTAGCTCTCAATAAACTTGTTCAGGCACTAGAACTGCATCAGTGCTTGGCTTTGTGTGTGCTAATTGAACAAGCTAAACAGCTATTGCTTGTGGAGCCCATGGTGGCTCAGGTAGTGCTGCATGGCACTGTACCCTGCAGATACCTAAATGAAATCAATGTGTTTCCAAAAGAGCTCAGTAGCAAGGCCAGCCAGAGCTGCTGAGTGCTGAGCACTTAGGGAAATTTGGTCATTTTATTTTAATGTGATTTATTGGACTTAAGATCAAGATATAAAATAAATCACTTTTATGTTTCCTCAGCAGTACAGCTGGAATCTACTCGTGCATGTTATCTGTGGCTGCTTCCTGACGTTTGTGTGTTTATTATGCACAGCAATTAAACACCCCTTTTTCCTAGACAAATTAGAGCTGTGCGAGTTTGTGATTCTGCTGGCAGGCTTACAAATCTTGCTGTGCAGAGCTCACTGTGTTTTCTAATTTTTCTGTGTCATGATGTATCTTGTATGACTAGGGTTGTTTCATTTTCATAGCAAAGCTATAATGATTTCATACTGATTAAGTGGAAATAATGCCAAATTCTGTAGCTTCTTTGCTTAAATTTCAGAAGGCTGCACCAAAAATACCTCCTCTTATGCAAGAGAGAGAGAGAGAAATGTGTTCCTAAAACTTATATGCACCCATGTATGAGGGTGTGCATATTGGCATGTGTTTTGAGCAAGTATTTGCATGTATGTATGCAGGCTGTGATACTCAGGTGATGCTGAGAGCTGCTAATGGTAACGAGTGGACTCATCTCTTGCACCATGAGCACCCCTTTATGCTGTGTCTTTGCTGTGCAAGCCCTCAGCATGGTTCATGGCAGCTGCCTGGAGCAGAACAGGACAGGTCTGTGTGTTGAGCCCAGCAGGTTAAAGGAGGGACAATGTGTTTTGTTCCCCTGTGGATCAGGAGTCCCAGTGCTGTTTGGTCCCCACACACCCTGCAGGCTCTGGAAGGCCACCAGGTAGACAGCTGTTGGGCTTGCACAACAGACAGCCTGGCAGTACATCAGAGAGGAACTGGGCACATTTACAGGAGAAACCCATCAAAAATACATTGAAATCAACACATTCCCAGCAAATGTTTTGATTTTTACGTGTGGAGTATTTTTCCATCAGAAAATCCATTGGAGGGTTTCCAGTCTTTTTTTTTCCCCCTCAGTTAGATTCCCTAGCAGAACTGAAGTGAAAGTAATCATCATTTAGTGAGCATCCTCTGTGATAAAGTGTGAGATGCCTCAGAGGGAAATACTGTGTGTTGGAGAACAATGATACTGTTTGGTATCTCTGATAATCCCCTTGCAAGATTTCAGTATCTCTCAGTGGCCACTTTGCGTGCTTGGTTCCAGAACTTTACTCCCATAATTGAAACTTGTTCTGATAAAGTTGGATGTGCATCTCACATTGCATAGGTGACTCAGGAGAAGAAATTCCATGTGTCACATTAAGAGTCTAGGTCCTCCAACCCAAATGATGGATTCAGCATACCACAAGATATTTCCAGAAGTGACATTTTATCAGTGTGATGTGTATGCTTATGGGGATTATCTTCACCTTGTAAGGGAGGAAGACTGGAAGAAAAAAGCTGCCAATGATTTATTGCAAAGATGGGAAAGTCAAGAGAAAACAGACATGATGAAAAAGACATCTGCCAGAATAGAAGTCTGAATATATTTCTCTTTTTGCCTCCACTTTAGGTGGACTTGAATTAGAAAGTTTTGCAGAGGGATGAGTATAAAGAGTAGAGATTCTTGCAAGATGTAAACAAATGCAAAATGACAGATGCAAAGGGGCAGGAACAGTACCACCACCACCACCAAACACATCCAGGAACCAAGTTCAGCTTACTTTGAAATTCCAGGAGGCAAACTGGGAGGGAGGTGTGGTTCTGTGAGGGGCAATGGAAGCAGCCAGGGAGGGGCCAGAGCTGTGTGGGTAAAGGCTTGTGAGGAGCACCACAGTCTACAAAACCATCAGCAGAGTTTCTCCTTTTTCTTCTTTCCCAAATATAAAAGCCAGCAGCAGAGGGAGCAGATAATCTTCCCCAGGCTTAATGCTCTGGAGGAAAATATTCTTTTCCTTTCTGTAATGCAGCAGCTGAAAAGCTGTTCTCCTCCTCTA
Organism: Climacteris rufus; assembly: GCA_013398175.1. Taxonomy (NCBI): domain Eukaryota; kingdom Metazoa; phylum Chordata; class Aves; order Passeriformes; family Climacteridae; genus Climacteris; species Climacteris rufus. Next base: position 817,567 of record VZRZ01011485.1, on the reverse strand, counting down.
AGTCGTAAATATATATTTGCCAGTGTCACAGCACATAGCAGAGCCTGACTGAAAGGTTTTGGCACTAAGTAATGTGACAGGATGTCAGTTTGGCAGGCTCGGTGCTCCTTCCAAACCAGAATGTGGGGCTGGGAGACTCCTGCATAGGCACAGTGGAGCTGGGATGTGGCCACCCAACTGCTCAGCACTTGGTCTGTGTAGAGGGGGGAAAGCTGGGTGTTGACGATGTGCTTAAGCATAATGGGGCTTGGCCAAGGAGCTGTGGGAGGGGAAAGTACACACCCAGACTGCCCAGGAGCAGAGTAAATCATGGGTACCACTTCCTGACAGAGAGATGAAAAGCACAAAGCAGAGCCTTGTGCCCTGCTTGGAGGAAGGAGCTCTCTCTCCTTCCAGAAGGTCAGCCTTTTGCAAGAAATTGGTTGAACCAGGATGGTCCAACCATACAATGGAGTCCCTGCTGCTTCCCTGCCTTTGGCTGATGGAGAATTGCTGCTGCTCTTGCTGTGGCACCATTTTGCTGTCAAAATCACACCAAAAAAGTACAAAGAAGAGGGCAGGAATTGCTTGAAAACTTGCATTCGCTTAGGGACTAGCGTTAGCCCCCAAATTCCCTAAAGTCTGTGATAATCTGATTTTTAGGTAAAATTATGGTTTGGCATTAATATAAATTCCTAAAATTAAGTTGTCTGGTTTTGTTGAACTTCTGTTTATGGGGTGAAATGAAAATCCAGAATAAAATAGTGTAGCATGCCACAGAAACCCCAAATTTAGTTAACTGAGGTGACTGTGAAATTTATAAAAATACTTGCTCACTTCAGTATTTATTAAGGTTTTATTAAGGTTCACTGCATTCAGAACCAAAGTCTAGGTGTGGGGCAGTGGGGTTGGGAGAAGGAACAGGGTTACTTTTCCAGAGAGGCGAGGCAAAGACTGTCACTTTTATTGACACGGACTCCTTGAATCCCTGTGCCTCAAGCCCTGCAAATGTCTAAAATGGAGATTTCCAGTTTGCAACTCTGCAATCAGATGAGAGTAAGCTGCAGCGGATTTCAAATCCAATGAACAAATATTTTGATGTGAATTCAGCAAGTGTGAGGGTCATGTTTAACCCAGAATGTTTTTTTCTTTCACTTTTTACCAGTGTTGTTCTGAGGTTTGGCTTTTCAGTCAGAGATTTTTTCACAAAGGCAGTAGAAAGTGATCTCTTTTTTTTTCCCTTCTTGGAAAAAGTGTTTTCTTTCAAAAGAAACATTTAAGCTTTCAACTAATTCCCAGGGATACAGAGGGATATTCTGCAATAAGCTTCCCTCCAAAAAGAGATTGGCTGCTGCCCTAATATTAAGAGCGGCAGGATTCCTTGGCTGTGGGGAAAATGAGATGGTCCAGCTGATTGAGGTTATGACTGAGCCAAGATGAGTCAATTACCTCGATGTGCTGAGCAGCCATCCAGGGGCCAGCAGGGAGGAGAAATGCCAGGGCTTGTGCTCTGTGCTCTGACACCAAACAGCTGCACAGAGCTGGGACTGGGGACAGGAGCTGCCACCGCTCTGGGGCAGTGCTGACTTTGGTTCACTCTGCTGCTGCCAGTGGAGCTGTTCTGTTTTCAGGTCTGGCTGTAAAAATTTGGAGGAGGCATTTGAAATGTGTTTATTTTCCCACTGCCTTTTCAAATGTTGTCAGGCGGGGCAGAAGCTGCTGGTTTAGTTGCTGCCATGGGAGGTGACACAGATGCAGGAGGCCTTTGGCAGCCACCAGCAGCAGGAAACGTGGAGCAGAGGAGCTTGTACCAAACACTTAATGGGTTCCCTTACAAAGGGGGTGTTTCACAGCCTCAGCCTTTGGGGATGTCTCCTCTCCCTGTTGCATGGACTTGAGGCAGGCTATGCAGTCATGCCTTTGACTCACATCTCCGGGACTCCAGGTGCACCCAGAACCATCTGCTGTCTGCAGTTCACAGTGGCATCATGCTCTGTAGGACCTCACCTCCTTTGGTTGGTTTTCTGAGCAAAATACAGGCAACTTACATCCCATTTTATTACTTTGTACTCACCCTTGCAATCATTAACACATTTCTTTTGACTTCTTGTGCAACCTGAACCCTTTGTATCTTTTGTCTCATAAATTTAGCAGAAAAAAAAATATCCCACTTATCCTCTGTACATAGCTCTTGGATAAAGAGCTTTTTTTCCTGACTACTGTGGAAGAAAAATAACAAGTGGGTGATTACAATTAACTCTAAGCACAATACATGAGTGGTATTTTTATTTTTACCTGTAGGATTCAATAACTGATTGCCTAACCATAAAGCCATCAAATCTGGTTTTGGAGAAAAATTGCTTAACAAAACTCTTGGGATTATGAAGGAGAAAAATAATATGTAATCCCACAGTTCTACTTGACATTCATGGGAATTATGATTTTTACGCTCCCTTGAAAAACAATCCAGAATTACAGGTGGAAAACAAAAAGTAAAGAATTGCAGTTTACTAAGTTGAAAAAGCTTGAAAATGGGTTAAAACTTGATACCTTTAAATATTCAGATCAATATGACTAAACAGTACATGGGTACTTTTTTCACCATCTCAGATCTTACCTATCTTTGAATGCTAGTGCTGACTTCCCCCTACAAGCTTTGCAAAGCCTTGCATTCTGTCCAGAAGAATACTGAGAGAATATTCCTGTGACTTGGTGCATTTGTTGAGTAAAAGAAAGGATCTTTTCCTTCCACTTCTCTCTGATATAACCAATGCTCCTACTTTTAGATTTCTAGCCCATCAATCCAGCCCAGCTACTGTTACCTTCTTCCTTAGTTTCATATATTCAAATAATGTTCAGCTAAACCTTAGGCAAGTGAGGTTTTCCTGATGCTCTGGCATCCTTCCCACTTGCTCTGCCTCCCAAGCAGGTCTTTTGCAGTCCAGTTTGAAAAGACCATTGTTAAGTTGATAACAGCAGATTCAGGTTTGCCTTTGGTGGGCTGCAAGACCTGAAAGATGCTTATTAGTTGGAGAGAGAAATTTTGTGTCAAATCATTTTGGATCCATGGTCTTCCAATGGCTTTAGGATAGTATTTGTCTCTGCAGTGTCTAACTTTCTTCTGCAGTCAATAGATGCCAAGTTTAGAAGCAAACTGCATTTGTCTCTGCATTCTCATTAATGTGATGGATGTTACATAGGTGTATTTATGCAATTCTTCTTGATCTTGTTTTTGTAGTAGTCTGTAGAGTATGGTATCATTACTCTAGTCTTTCACATAGACACCTTTGCCAAGAAGATAAATACTGGCCTTAATCCTGAGTACAAACATCTTTTTCAGCTGCCACTGTGTTCCTTTTACATACAAGGCTATTGAGCAAGTTTGCAGACCTGCCTATATGCTTTAGGAATGTAGCACACGAACCCCAGCTGACAGAGATCTTCTACAAAGAAAAAAGCTCTGTATAGATTTAGGAATGGCAAAATCCTTTCCTCCTTTTCCTTGGCATTGTCTGTATCTCTGTAAGTTCTGCTGGTTTAAATTTTCACAGTCTAATATAAACAAGGCATAGGTGTCAAGAATTTTATTCCACTACAAACAGAGAGTGAGATTTGGCATTCATTATTTACAAATGTTTGGAATATGCTTGCGTACTTTGGTACTTTTCTGCTGGTGGAAGAATAAATAGTCTTGGTAAAGAGACAAATGGATCAGTTTATAACCCTGCATTAACCTGTGATCTTGCTGCTTTGACAAGATTCACGGTTCTGTCACCTCATGACAGGAATAAAATCAATACTTATTAAAATTCCATAGTAGTACAATTAAATGTTTTCCATTGGTGGATCATCAGCAGGACAGAGATACATTCAAGTTTTCCTTTTCATGCTTGAAGAGCTGCCCCATTTTGCAGCACAATTTGCTGGGTTTCAGTAATGAGTGGAAGAGCCTCATCTGTGGGAGGGTAAAAGACTCTGCCAGGGATGAGAGCAGCCTTAGCCTGACACCTCAGCCCAGGACAGCTGGGTGATGTTAGTCCTTCGTGGGCCACCTGAAAATCCATTTCCTCCTTTGCTTGGATGTTTTGACTGTATTGCTCTAGTGGAAGCTGCTTTTGGCTAAGTTTGGACTTGAAACGTTGCCAAAAATCCCTTTTGTACAAAAATATTAAGCGCTAAGATAATCAAAGGGCTTTGGTTAGCCACTTCCATATTTTGTTGCAAGGTTATCAATTCAGTCTAGCTTTTACAATTTTATTTGTTTTTCTAATCTGGATTATTTTCCTGGATATAAAATAGTGTCATTTTTAAGGTGGTATTTTCCAATAATCTTGTTTCCAAATAAAAGCATCTATTATTAAAAATTTAAAAATCTAAAATTAAAAATTATTAAAAATCAGTTCTGAAATTAAACAGATACTTGTCCGACATCATGCATATGATTATGATTGTGCATATAAACATAAGCTCTGGGGCTGTATACTTAGACTGAATCACACATAAATATTTGCAACATGCATTTGGGCAAGATAGGACAACTTCATAGCAAATTTCAGACATTTAAACAAAAATCATTAGAGGAGTACACAGACAAAGCTCAGTGAAGAATAAAGAGGGAGTTATGTTGGTTGCTGTATATTTTTGAGTGTTTTAATCATATATGTATATTTTCTTACTCTCTGAGAACTGACACTTTATAGTGAAAGTTCAAAATCATCCAGCATCTAACCTTCAAGTGAAACCCAACTGTTGTGAAAATTGTCATAATGATGACAGATGACAAATTTGGTTACTGCACATATCACACATTCTGTGTTGAACATTTTTATTTAAATTTTGGTATTAAAGGTAGGGGAATCAGTAGTTGGTTATTACTTTAGTACTTCAGATTTTTAAATGAAAAAATGAAAATCTGAAAGATCACATCACGTCATAGCAGATGGTAGCTATATCTGATTGGGGAGAGGAGAAAGAAGGGAAGAACCCCAGATCCCCTCTAAAATCCCAAGTCAGAAAGCTGAGACAAGACTCTCAAATTTGATCTTACCTTCTGTCTGTAGATGGTAATAATGGCATACGAGATTCATATTAAACTCATATGAAAGTGCTTGCTGAAGAGATGGTGGACCAGGCTTAGGTTTTTTTAACTCTAATTTGCCTTTTTGCTGCCTCCTTAGCACGAGCAGAGCAGAGCTGCCTGCACTGGCTGTGCCTGCCTGACACAGCAGAGTGCAGGGAAATGCCACCCGTGGTGTTCCCAGGCTGTTTGTTCTCACCTTGTTTGTGCAGCAGGACCCACCAGCACTCTCTTGGCTGCCTCAGCACATCAGCACTGCACCCTCGCTCAGGACCCTGTTGTCTCATGAAGGCTGCAAAGCTCCGTACTTGTGCTGCTTCTGGCTCTGAATGGTCCTTTTTGGTGCTGTCTGTGCTGTGCTCCCCTGTAGCCAGCAGAAATGCCCCAAGTCTGCGTGATAACAGTACTTGGAAAGACAGGGCAGGGGGAAGAAGAGATTTTAGTGCCCAGATTGCAGCCCTGTGGCCACTCTTCAAACAGCTGTCAGCATAATCCATGAAGCCACAGCCACCTATGAAAAGCATTAAAATTTATTGATCAATACTTCAGTGGCTCTGATCTAGTTCATATGAGATAAAATACCGGAAAAAACGCATTTCCAGGGTTTAGGAAAACACTCACCAAGCTTAATTTGGAATAGTGCACAGTGCAGACAATAATGTGGTGTAAACCTAGGCTTTTTAGAAATGTCCCTGTGTGAAAAAGTAAAAACAGACACGATTTCCTTTGAGTCAGTGCTATGCAAACATGAAATACTTGTGCTGCTTCCTTTACTAGAGCCTCAGTAAGCAGATGGTGCAGGCCTGCCAGTGAGTACTATACATCCCAGGTGATATTTCAGCAAGAAAGATCTGTTAGTCAAGAACATTCTCTTTCCAGTCTGTGGGGAAGAAATTTATAGAGCAATGTGTTATGGGACTGCTGATTTCTGAAACAGAAGATGGCCTTTTTATTTATTCGTTTGGGATTCTGCTTTTATAGCTTTGCTGGCTGGTTCATCTTGGTGCCTTTCAGTGGAGCTGAGGCTCTGGAACAGATACACTTTCTGAATAAGATTGTCTGGTTAATTTTTTTTATTTTTATTTTTAATACTTATGATGGCACTGAGATTTTTCTTCTCAGAAAAACACACGTATTCCTTTCTGCTGATTTATTTCTAACTTCTGCTGTCATAAGGATTCTCCCAGGACATTTGTTGTTCACTCAGTAATTTAAACTTTGTGAATTTCTTTAAACTTTGTTTAAGTTAAATCCCAGTGTATTTTCCTCTGAATAATTTTTTGCACTCAATCCCTGAAAAAGGGTTTGTGTATTATTTTTTTATTTACTGCTATCTGTTTAGTTCCACTGAAAGTTTTCCAGCTCTTGCTAACAGCCCTCTGGTCAAGTGTCCTTGGAGAAAAGCAGACAAAATACTCTGCACTAGAATATTTTTGAATTTGGAAGCACGCTAATAGATTCAAAAATTTAGCATTCTAGGGAATGACTCCTGCAGAAGTTATTTGAACATGCTCTGTTTTCAATACCATTTTCCCAGTCCTTGATGCTGCAGAGTCTCCATTTAGTGCACCTACACCGGTGGGAAATACTGTAAGAATGATTTATTAGCATTTTGGTCACGTAAGTGGAAAACAATTTTGAAAGCAGGAGTAAGACTTCAGTGGAGAAAGAGCTCCTGTAATGTATAACTTACTTGAAACACAGCAGTCAGGACAAGACCATTCTTCCTGCTGTAGCATAGTTATGCATGTGTTTGACCCAGAGTCTGCTTTGATGCAGGTGTGCCAACAGGGAACTTAAAAGTGAGTCTCAATACTGTTATTAGAAACTGTCATTAATCAATTTGTTAAGAGTTATTATAACAGTGTGGCACGGCCAGATGTGTACTGAATGATAGTGGAGGAGAGCCCCCAGTTAACTTTGTTCACTTGGAATGTGGTCTTTTGTTATTTGTCCCCAGATCACCCCGTTCAGGGATGCAGAGGCAGCTCCCCTCCATGCTGTCTCCCAGTTCTCCCAGTCAGCATGGACCACTGGGCTGTGGGGATGCAGGACTGCAGGGACACACTGCTTGTGCAATGGGCAAGGGACTGCCATCCTTCTGGGCCTTACATGGTGGTAAACCTTGCCCTGGGTAGTATCTTTGAAAACCACTATAACAAAAGAGGTGAGAGAAAAAAACTGTGGCAGTTAGTAAAGTTTATGAAACCTACTTGCCCTCACATCCTTAAAATTCCTTTGTGGATGTATGCTCCATGGATTTAACCCAAGGTCTTCTTCCTATAAAGGTCTTCTTCTAGGATCATGGAAATAATGTTTCCTCAAAGCCTGACAAAGCTGGGGAAAGTTGTGAAGAACCTCAAAGACAGGATTTGGTCACAGTGATGGTTTCATAGCCAGATTTTATAACATGGAAGCATTATGAATTGAGTAAATGAACAACAGATGTGAAAACACTTTTGCAGAGGACAAGCTGGTATTGATGAGAAGCAGCAGATAATGGTAATGGAGAGAAGAGACATAAGTTGTTTTAAATAGAAAAATTTTGAGTTTTGTTTTTGAGTTTCTTTTCTTTCCTTCCTACAGGAAGCCAAAAGTTAGGTAATAGATCTTTTAAGAAGCGATGAGTGATGCTTTGAGTGGGTTTGGATATCTTGCTTCTTGCAAGATGCTAACTTGGTTAATAACATGGTTCCAGTGGTATCAGGAGATATTGCAAAATCTCTAGCTAAAGTAATTTTCAGAAACTCTACTGCTCAATACAATCGCATAGTTTTAAGTAGAAATCACAACAAATGCATGTTAATATTAAATTATATGTCTGTTTTTTTTCAGTTAAGTGTATTCACAAATTGAAAAGCTACCAAGGACTGCTTGGGTTATCTTTTGGTGTTGTGGTCACAAGTGAAATGCCTGGCTCCTTCCTGAGCTTGTGAACTGGAGGTACTGAAATGTGGATAGTCACTATCCTTATTATTCCCGAACAGGTTTCATTATATAGACATACAAGGAAGTTGATGTTTAGAATCAGGTGTCCCCAGAGCTCATGGCTGTGGTTGGAAGCCTGCAATGACTCCTCTGAGCTGCAGAGGTCCCTTCATTTAGAAAGCACAAGATGACTGGGCTTTGTGTCTCCAAAATTAGAATTGTCAAGCCTAAAGGTACCAGAAAGGTGTGCTTAACATAAACTGAGATCACTATCTGACCCTTCCCATCAATAAAAGGCACAAAACCACACTCCATAACTGCATTTTTCACAAGTCTTCTTTGCTGTGCCATCTGTGCTGCCAACTGTTCTTCTACTGTATATCGTCTGCCTGAAGAAGCACTAAGCAGGTGTGGCACATGTTTGGCTCGTTCCTGCTTTGCATGTGTAATGTAATTATGTTTGACAGACTTGGTTTGATTGAGAGAAAACTATGAATTGGATTAAATGTTTTTTGTTTAGACTTTATTAGCTAAAGTTGCCATTGCATAATTAATTTGCGAATAAGCAGCAATCTTGCAAATGAGGCAGTGAATCAAAAGCACAGGAAGACATTATAGCCTCTTCTCGGGATGAGTTTACACATTTCTTATTTGCAGTATTCATTAAAAATACATAAAGGAAGGTTAACAAAACATTGCAACAAAGAACCACAAGCAAACTAGTTACCCACAGAAGCCTTCATATGTGCATAAGTCAAAAAACTGAAAGCAAGCCAACTCAAAAACATGAGCCTGTGCTAGACGGTAAATGCTTTAACAATATTTGAATTCCATTCCCAGATGCTTTCTGTTTAAACCCAGTGCTTTGGAGCAAGGCTGTCAGTAGAACCATATACTTTTAGTCTCAGTATAAAAAAAAAAGAAGAATATTTTCTGAAGTATAGGGAAATTTTTAGTGAATTTTTACCTAGAGAAGATGCTACTCTTTACATTTCACTCTTTACTGCAAGAATGGAATGCATTTGTTTTAATTTCTATGCTTTGAAATATTTACTTTATGTTTAGGTCAAATAAATAATGAAACCATACAAACCACACAACTCAGGAAGAAATTGAAGGAAATCTGTAGGAAGGGTTGATTTTGTCCAGCACACAGGTTACAGGTTATTTCTCTCTTGAAGACCTGCCTACACCTTTATCTGAAGCAAGGCTGGGCACATGCCTGGCATTGCCTCTTCTTGACCCACGGTCAGAGGCTGTGGTGGGGGCCCTGGTGACACTGCTTGGGGACAGGATGGTCCCTTGGTGCCCTCAGAATCCTGACACCTGATTGGATTGTTTGAGATAAATCTTCTGCAGTTCACATCAATTTTTTTACCTGGTTTCTCATTAGCCAATGCTCCTCGACCCGGCCCTTCTCTGTCCCACTCACTCTTCCCTCACAGCACTGTCACTGTCACACCTGCTTCATACCTTCCCTTTGGGCACAATACACCAGTTTATCTCAGCTGAACAGAAATCAATATATCTAGCTCAGATATACAAGGACCTTCTCACTCCAGGGTACCAAAGTTGAAGGCTTTACTTGAGCCACTGGTGGTAGGTTAAAATGAAAGTGTCCTCAGGTGCTCCTTAAGATAGGAAAGCTGAAATATGAGCTTCTTTATTTTCATCTTTTCCTTTTCTTTCTGTTTCTCAGTAGTAAGAAGCGAACTGTTAGTAAAGGCAATTGTCGTGTATTTATTTGTTGTCTTGTAGTAGTATGAATATTGATTTATAGTTATTGGTAATGCTGAGGTACTAACTTTAGCATTATAATACATTAACAACATGTATTACTTCTTGGTCCTAACAGCAATCTGCAAATGCTACCATAAGTCAAATGTTAAAACTGATCCTCTGAAAGTGTGGTTTAGGAAGCAGATTCATTTGCCAATAAGAACTCACCAGCGTTATAATGATTTATGTTAATTAAATTTTCACATTATTTTAGTTGAATGCATTCCCTTATGGCAGCACATGAGAGTAAAACCACCAATACCCCACCTACTGGGTGGGAGGACGAGTAGATTTTTCCAGAACAGCCATGTTCAAATGCACCTTCTGTGGTAAAGGAGTGAAACAAGCAGCTTGGAGATTTTTTTGATAGATTTAGCTATCTAGTTCTTCCTGCTGTCTCTTTTTCAGTTCTATGTGAAACATTGTGCTGCCTCTGCTTCCCAGCAGTGTCGTGTTTCTTCTCTCAAGAGGAGCAACCGCAATCTGGCAGGACAGAAGATCGATGCAGGGTTGTTTAACAAAAATTTTTCTTTCTTCAAATGAAGTTACTTCCTATCCTTTGCCAAGGGTTTATGGAGTTTGTAAGATAGCTGATTTTTATTCTAATTCTTTGGCCACTGCTCAAACCCTGCCTTCAGCCCAATGCTCTCTATGATTATTTTCTTCCTATGCAGCACTTTGAGACTTGAACATTCATGCAGATGTATTACTTTTGCTACTTCAGATAACGGGTTTTTCTTCATTATGTCTGCTTTGGATTTTTCCATTAATTTCCATCCATTTTGGATCTTTCAGAGAAGAATGATCAGAACATTAAATACTGTGAATAGGCTGTTGATTTTCCCCAATACTTTAATCTTCTTTCAGGAGCTCCATAATTCTTAAACAGAGTTTTCTCTCCTTTGTGATTTTTTATTACAGAATTCCTCTCTTTGTTGTTTGAGTTTCAATTGACTCCATTGCTTTTCAAATCCCTCCAGCCTTCCCTCAATTTTATTTACCTTCGTCTCAAAGGAAGCTGTGGAAGCTTGAAGGTTATCGATTTTTAAATGAAGAGATTGAAGACGTTCTTTTACTGAGGTGCCTTGTAAAGTGTTTGAAGGTGGAGAGGCTGCGCTGGGTGTGGGAGATGATGTTGTGTCTGCAGGGTGAGGTTGCTTGACCCATCATGCAAGAGGTTTAATTTTATCTGTATGTTTCTCCCAAGCACCTTCTGGCATATTTTTGTTTGGCTCTTTGTCTCAAACAATGCTGTAACACTTGAGGAGTCTGTTATCACTGGGGTTTCAAAGGCAGCAGTGGGGTTTTAGGCTTGCGAGTGTGTGACAGGAGCAATGACCCCTGCAGCAAGCTCCTCAAATGGTGTGGGTAGTTAGAGCTGCACAAAGCCACTGTGGCAGCATGTGGCTCTGCCAGGATGGCTCTGCACAGCCTCTGGGTCTGGGGTCCTGATGAAACACTGGGCAAACAGGGATCTCATCTCCTCAACTGGTCCAGAAATTGTGGGGGGAGGAAGAGAATCACCAGATAACAGGTGTGAGCACAGTGAGAAGAAAATGCCTTTGGTAACAAAGGGAGTTTATCCTCCTTTCCACCAAGAAGAAAAAAGTATGCTGGAATCACAGTCCATTCATTTTGCAAGCTGTTCTTTCCTGCCCTTTACTTCTTTCTCTTAGGCACTGAGTTTGAATCAGGACCCTCTGAGTCGCAAATAACCCAGTCACTTTCCCTGTCTCTTACCTTCGTTTGGCATCTTTGTTTCATTAACAAAAAGTCACTATTCCAATGAAGCCATAAAGCCTCTGGTCTTAAGCCATCAGATATGGCACTTCAGTAAATCATAAATGCCCAGAGTTCCTCTGAACAGCTCCATTTCTGCCGTGTTCTTGGGGATTTAATCCCCATTGGAGGCTGTGTGCTGTCATTAGTAATAGATTTTCTAATAGTGTTGGTAGAGGCTGGGAGAGATGCGAAATATTTTGTGGTGAGGCCAGGGAACACTAAAAGGGCATGACACCTTTTCCAAAACATTGCAATTTGACTGATGTGCAAACTTTTAGGCTGGATTTTGCATTATTCAGCTTCCTTTGTGTTTTCTGAGGAAGACCATGAATATTTCCACTCCTGATATGCAAAGTACATTCTCCTTCAGAAGAGCAGTTTTTGTAACACACTAACTTCTCTCTCACCAATGCTTGGCTCTGACAAATGTATGAGGAGTTTCCATCAGAAAACCTGAGCAAAACTCCCAAACATCGAGGCTACTGGAGAAGCTTGGACTTGGCAGCAAATATTACAGTATAGGAGTATTTCTATTTAACATAAATATATCAGTGATGGACAGAAATAAGTCTGTATGCTTAAACAGCAGTTTAGGGAAGTGTTCTTTGTTAGAAAGCACTGACTGTTCTCTGGAGGGGGGACTAAACACATTAGAAAATGATCATTATTGCTTTAACACTGATAAAAAAACTTCCTAGATGACAACTACTTAATTTTTATTTTTACTTTTATTTTTATTCAATGCTGCATCCATGTTTAAGCTTCAAAATAATGTGCTTTAAATTTTCCTAAGAAATGGTGAATCTACAGCACAGGCCTCTTGTAACGAATGGGGGTTTTTACATGTTTATATTCTCTTTGATGTTTTTAATAATTTTATCTACTTATATTCCCAAACAATTTTTTTTTGGATCAAAGTAGAATTGATTACTTCTGAAAGGAACATAATTATTCATCTGTGTGTTTTACAATAGGTATTGTCTTCTAAAGTTCTTTGATTCTGAAAATTTTTTGTCACTTAAGACTGCAAGGAAAGTCTCTTCCATCTGGCACAGTTTGCAAATAGCCCCACTGAGTTCAGCGTGCAGCATTTGCCTCATGTATAATGCTAGACAGCTTTAGACCATGCTGACTATTAAAGTAACAAATGCAACATTTGTGACTTATGATATTACATGTGGCAAAAAAAAAATCTGCAATGAAAATTAAATATCTACTTTATTTACTGACAAGAGTAACATTGAAGGCCTGCTGAAGCTGTTAAAATTATAGAAGATAAGGACATATTTATTTTGAAGTAACTTATTCAAGGCACACTTGTAAAGCTGTAGGCTGGAATTTTCAAAACAGCACAGGGAAGTCAGAAACCAGGCTCTCACTGTGTTTCAGTAGGGTGAAAAAGAGAAATGAGTTTGAGAATATCTTTGGAAAATGGAGATTCAGTAGGTCTGGAGGGAATCATTCTGGCAGTGTCTGAACTTCCTTTTAACAGGGAAGAAGAACCACGGTGCCTGCAATTTGGAAATTACTATTACAGTACTGCCTGCTTGTTTTCTGCACCTCTTCTGGTAACAAGCAGAAGGGCACTCTATTCCTATTTTATTTTCCCCACATCTTTTCTGTGTTTTATTCTAGATGTAGTGACCCACAACAGCACTTGGGGACCAGGTTACTTTTGCTATTTGTGTCACTTGGACTGAGATGCTGCATGGTGTTTTTAGATAAATTAGTGGATAAACAGAAGAGGGTGGAAGGTATTTTTGTTCAGCACACCAGATACACGTGTGAGGGGCAGAGAAAAGTCATCTGCAAACACATTATATTTTCTACCCTGCTTTTCTTAGGACTCCTTGTCCAGATGTAGTTTTCTGTCTCTACTCTTCTCCCATTAACACTGAGTTATCTGAGGTTTCAGATGGGGCTCCAAAAGACCTGTGATGCATTTTCTCCATAAAGAAAAGGGTTATGGTGTGTTATACTGAACACTGCTGGCTTCTTTAGACAAGAAATCAGTATATCTGCAATAATGAGTAACTTCTGTTGTGATGGCCGTCAGCTGGGGTTTTTTTTTCCTCAAAGTATGCTGTTGCTGTTGGGTCATAGCATCCATCTCAGTTGAAACTCTGACTATAGTGTTCAGTTATGATCTCCTGGAGTGTTAAAACCTACAGGATTCTTCTAGATAGTTAGAAGTACATCTCATTAAAAAAAAACCCACCAGAACTTATCTGTGCATCTGTTTCAAACAAGTCTTCTACCTAATAAAGTGTGAGTGTGTGTAAAAAGTAGGATAACTGTTTTCTGCCCAACCATTCATTATTTTTCCTTTGTGAAGCCAACTTTGTCCCATTCTGCCACACACCATAAATGCAATAGATCAGATTCTACTGTCAGGATGGTTTTCCTGGGTAGACTGGACATTGTATATTCCATGGGGTTTTGTTTTTTTTTTTTTTTT